>JZKD02S2341836.1:15918-31619 GCA_000966675.3 Picea glauca
TATGTGTAATTCACCTTACCTAAGCAAGAAGAGCTTCATTTCTAAAAACTTGGATCAGAAACGAGTTAATCATCTTGGGATGTATTCCTTTATGTGTTCCTCTCTTCAAATGATATCTAAACTATGCTTATAGAACTTTTGTTTTAAAGGTAATCTAGCCAGGGGGGGCTATTAGTCAAATTCATTTTGAAAACTCTTGGCCACTATCCTATAATCATATTAGATTCATATCCATGCCATTCTCTTAACTATGATCGAAAATAGATTAGATCATGACTATTACTCATGACTCCCCTTTTCAATTATAACTACTTTTCCGTGGGTAAGAATGTGAAGCATAGGCCAGGAAGTTTATATGTATAATAGGAACTTAAGGAGTTGAAGAAAGGTGGAACTTCAGGGAATGCTTGATCAAGTGAGGAGTATCATCAATTTTGAAATTTTGAAGATCATTGTTGCATGAGGACATGTAATGACTTAAGCATGGGGGAATGTTGAGTCTCTATTTTGACATGTATAATGCCCTATCTTACCTTGTATCCATGCCTTTTTGCCTATGATATAAGCCCATACTTGACTGTTTACTCCCAAACACATACCTAATGACCTAGTTCATGTTCAGAAGAGGTAATTGATGATTTAAATCATGTTTTGTTTAACTTTCTTGAATTAATTCGATTAAAGTGTTGTATCTTGTATAATCCTAATAGCTTGACTCATGAGCAACTTATTCCAGTATCTCAGCATTCTGGTACTACAAGTCATCATGCAATCCGGTACTAGCCTATTCTGGTACCATCCTATGTGTATTCTGGTACTAAACAACTACCTACAGGATTCCGGTACCAACATTCTGGTACTGGATTTTCTCCTCGATTTTCAGGAAGATGACGATGAATATCCAAATTTAGGGACATGTTTTTTGTCCAGACATGTGTTTTCATGCCGACTCGTGGTCCATAATATCCAAATCTCGCACGTGTGGACCTCCAGCTCAGGGGGAACGATTCATCCTAAAAATCATTAAATATTTCTAAACTGTCATATTGTGCCTTGATTTTCATGTAGATGGAAGAATAGATTACGAAACCATCCAATGGGTTTTAGAAATGATATCCAACTACACAACCCATAAATAGTTTCTCACGATTCACAATAGAGAGACAAATATTGAAGGATCCTTAACTCGAATTTGTAATATTTGGTGAAAAACCCAGATTTTGTGCATAAACAGTTTGAATGAATTCTGAGTTGGGGGATTTTTTCTGATCTATCCCCATTGAATTTCCTTGTATAAATATGAAGGAAGGAGTACTGAGAGAAAGGAATTACTATGATTTAATATTGGTTCTTGGGAGAGCTTGAATATATTGTTATGCTGAGAAACTGAGTTTTGAATTACTGTATACCTGTCAATTGAAGGAATATGAAGTCCAACCTTTGAAATTCCTGGATATGATTAAAGTGCATGTTCTGTAATTTCCTAGAGCTACCTGGTTGGTACGGAAAGGGCCCACTACCCCAACCAAGGTAAGTCTCCTTGTATTTGTTTATGTGTGTGTGGGTAGATGTTCATGATTGTTAGATAGGTAATTATCATTTTCTAAGTTTAGAAACTTTAATATTTGTGTTGTATGAAGTAAGTTTTGGAACAACTAGGCTCCATCTCTCACCTACATGCACCAAGAATGGAGTGTCTTGTGTAATTTTTCCTCTATAGGGACATATTTTCTTCCATAATTGATTAAGTTATGAGTGATTGCCTTCTTACAGTGTGCAGAAAGTTGATTACAATCTACTGTTGAAATTAGTTTCTACGGGGGATAAAGTCATAGCCCATCTCTATCTTTCATGAGCCTATAATGAGCAGATCCATCCCCTGAACAAGAATTCTGAATTAGACATTTGTTGATCAATTTTTCTTTATGAATTTTGAATTGTATGTGTGGAGTGTTATTTGAAAGGTGTGGAACAAAGTATTTTGTTATTGAATGTTTCTTCTTTATGCTATACTCATCAAACATAGGAACCTATCTGTTATCGGCACATATAGTGCATCAACTCTACTGATTACGAATCCCGGTTGATAATTTATGTTTGGTAATGTATTATGCAAATAATTGCACCAACAATGTGACGCAAGTGGAGCTGCAATTGGAGTAGTTTTGAGCCAGGATAATAGACCTGTTGCCTATTCAGTGAGAAGCTGAATGAGACCAAGAGAAAATAATCCACGTATGATAAAGATTTTTATGCAATAATTCAATCCTTGAAGAAGTGGAGACACTACCTTGTCCCACAAGAATTTGTCTTGTATAGCGATAACCAGGCTTTACAATTCATAACCAGACAGGAAAAATTGAATCAGTGGCATGCGAAATGGGTTGATTTTATGCATAAATTTACTTTTGTCATAAAACATATTGTTGGGAATGCTAACAAGGTCGTTGATGTATTAATCAAGAGATGTTTGATTTTGCAGGAATTTCAGGTGAAGACCTTAAGGTTTGAAAACCTTAAGGACATGTATTGTGATGATACATATTTCAAGGAAGCATACAAAGCATGTGTGAATCCTGTGCTAAGAGACAGAAGCCAGTGAACATAGTACATGATTCAAGAGGGATTTTTGTTCAAGGGAAATCAATTTTGCATACCAAAATGCTCAATGAGGGATAACCTTGTGAAAGAAAATCATAGTGGAGGATTGGTTGGACATTTCATCCATGATAAAATGTTTGCACAACTGAGAAGTTCATACTATTGGCCAGGTATGAGAACATAAGTGATAAAGTTTGTGAACATATGTAGAATCTTCCATCATGTAAAAGGAAAAAGACAGAAGACTGGATTGTATCAACCATTTCGAATACCAGAGAGGCCTTGGGATGAAATAAGCATGGATTTTGTGTTGGGACTGCCAAGAACGCAAAGAGGATTTGATTCCATATTTGTGGTGGTGGATAGATTTTCAAAGATGATACATTTTATCCCATGCCAGAAGAACAGTGATGCAATGCATGTTGCAAATATGTTTTTCAAGGAAGTTGTAAGACTTCACGGCCTACCTAGAAGCATTGTCTCAGATAGAGACACAAAATTTGTTGGTCACTTTTAGAGAACACTGTGGAATAAGTTGGGGACATATTTGTCCTTCATCTTAGCTTATCACCCTCAGACATATTGACAGACTGAGTTGGTAAACATAAGTTTGGGAAACTTGTTGAGGAGTCTGGTTACTAAAAACCATAATTAGTGGGATCAGATTCTACCACAAGAAGAATTTGCATACAATGACTCACCAAATAGGAGCACTGGAAAGATCCCATTCCAAATATTTTATGGAATGCAACCCCGGGGAGTATCTGAGTTGAGAGACTTGGAACAGAGTGAGATCAGGAGTGCTGGAGAAAAAGATGTTGCTGCGGAAATGCAGAGGCTCCATAGCCAGATAATAGGATAGTTGTAGAGTTCTAACTAGGAGTACAAGTGCATAGCTGATAAAAATCTAAGAGAAATTCAATTTGAAGTAGGAGATTAGGTTCTGGCACATCTCAGGAAAGAAAGGTTCCCTAGAGGAACATATAACAAGTTAAAAATGAAGAATATAGGGCCATGTAAAATCTTGAGGAAGTTTGATGCAGACGGCTATGAGATCGAGATGCCAGATTATGTGGGAATATCACCCATATTCAATGTTTTAGACCTGTATCCTTACAGGAAATATGACACCGAGGGATGGAAAGATCAAGGGAAGATTCATTGGGAGAAGCAAATGCGTATAGCAGAAAAACCACGGATGGAGAATATTGTTGATCAAAGGATTGGAAAAAAGACGAGGAGGAAGACCTATTTTGAATATCTGATCAAGTGGAAGGGACACCCAATAGAATATTCCAGTTGGGAAAATGAAGCTTCTATATAGAAGCATGGAAAATCGGTACAGGAGTTCATGGATAGGAGTCCATGAATTTTTTTCAAGGGGAGTATGATGCAGGAGAATCACTGTCAAGCATGCGGAGTGAGACCTATCAATGTCTGGGAATCTGTACGAGACCTCAACATTGGCAGTTGCAACAAACATTTTGAAGTACGCCTTAACTCAGCATCGGAATAATCTTTGGAGGCACGCTTGAGCAATCATGAGCGAAGAAGTGGGAGTTTCCACTCTGGACCTGGAATGTGACAGGACTAAAATAGTTGTAGGATAGGTTGTAATGTAGAAAATTAGCCATGGGAAACCCTAAGATCCCTCTGAGATAAATAGAGGTTTTGTACACCCAAATGAGGCTAGTTGCAGATTAGATAATTGCAAGTAGATAGCTACAAGTTAGGAGGAGATTTCAGAGTTTTTCAGTTTTTGTTTTAATTTCAGTTGTAGCCATTTTTACTTTGAATATAAAAAAAGAAAATTAAACCAATGCATGGTGTGGACATTGTTTGCGATTCCCTGTTATTATGCTTTCATGAATTAATGAATGAACCTCGTTATGAGTGGAAGGAACTGTGAAGGTTAGAATAAGTTTCAATTGTTTCTCTTCTGTTGAAGTAGTGCAAGGTGTGCACACAGAACACAAGGAGTGCGTCAACGAGATCTGTTTCGATTCTGAAGCTCAGAAGAGATAACATGAAACTTTCCCTTTGCAAGGAGTGCAAAGATACTGGTGTAAGATGTGCACAGTCATCTGCAAGAAACCAAAACATTGCATAAAGATCTGGTGCAAGGAGTGCACAGATCTGAGATTCGACTAAGTGTTGAAGGGACTTTGTAAGAAGTCAAAGAACCAGAAAAGGAGAACTCCAGGAGGGTGAGAGTTGTTTCACTTCGAGAAATCCTCAGGATCTGAGTTATCAAAATCCATGAAACGCAAGGCATGCGTGGGAAATCAAAGTATTCACAAGACCAAGCTTAGGAGGAATAACACTTCTCATAAGTGTTAATGAGACCCAAGAAACGATCTTGCAGGAAGGAGAAAGGTCGAAGCCTTTGAATCCTTATAAAATCCTCTAAATTTGAAGAAAGCAGAAGTTTAGGGGGAAAGATCTAGACTCTCTGATCAACGTCCAGACAATGAGGAGAAAGTGTAGAGGAATAAGGATCTCAACCATTCAGTCTGAGCAGAAGAGAATCATAGCCATCCAATCAAGGTAAAGTGCACTAGCATTAAAGCTTTGAAGGCATACAGGAGGAAAAAGGTCATGGAAATTCCAAAATCATCGGGACCATCCATCGTCAAGGAAGACACGTGGTGAGATATCAGCATTTCGCTAACTTGTGACTCGAAGGAGTCAAAGGTTGAGTCACGAGAACTTGCAAAACGTGAAATTGCGACATGATATGAGTCGTTGATCGAAAGGGGAGATCTGGACCATTGATCCAGTGCCATCACAATTTTGGCTATCGGGAGAACGGAGGCAAGGGGACTCCAAAGTCGCAAAACGCAAAATCCTGATTTGATCACAGCTGTTGACCAAAGGATGGATCTGAACCGTCAACCCAATGCCATCGCAATTTTGACTATCAGGAGAATGGAGGCACGAAGACTTCCAAAGTCGCGAAACACGAAGCACCGATTTGATCGCAGCCATCCATCAAATAAAGATTTGGACCGTAGGTCTAGGGTCATCATGATTTTGTCTATTAGGGGAACGAAGGTAGCATCACTCCCAGAGTCGCGAAATGCGAAATCACGACATGCCTTCTGATTAAGAGAATGGTCATAAACGTGGTCACGTAAAGGAAAGAGCTTAGCCAGAGAGGAGATAGCGCCCGTTTGGCATTGAGGTTTGAACAACGCTCAAGAGAGAAGCCACGGGTCTCATACGACCTGTGCATTTGGAGAAAGGACCTGTGTAAGTGGGTTTGGGGTCTAGTAGAGACCCAGAGAGTCAATCAGACTCAGTTTCTTGATCGATCCTAGACTGGGAGGTCACATAGCCCTTAGGAGGGAAGGGAGGTCTGCATCACATAGGGCTAACTTCCATGCCTTAGAACAAGGTACCGGAGTTGGGTGCATAATAAATTTAGCTTTAGACAAGTAGGTTGGAGGTTGAGCATGTTGGGTTGGAGGGTGTAGAGTGGATGACCTGTTGGGTGGAATTCCTTAGTAGGCCATCAAAATATTGGATGTTTTCATTGAATAGACTTGGATAGACATATATTTTGAATCTCACAATAATGGTGCACTCTATACTTGAAATATTATGGCGAGTGGAGGAGGTGCAACTTTCCACCATATGGCATGGTTTCATCCTTGTAATGAGTTGAAGAAGATCACAACATTCTAAGACCACATTTTGGAAAATATTTGGGGTTGCAAAGACACTCTTAGCTTGATGAGGAATTAGAGTGGTGCTAACAAGTAGTGGATTATAAGAGTGTTGTGGATTTCACAATATATGTACTATTATGAGATGGTATTGGAGGTAGGCATGTTTTATGGGTTGAAGTGGTATCAACATGAAATGGAACTATCTAGACTTAAATTTTGGGTAGGCAATTAGACATGAAGATATCAAATAAAAGGAAGAGGTATTGGGTGGTGTCTGTATGAGTGTACTTGCACCTTAAGGAAATAGTTGAAGACTTAAGGAAGTGTTGGGTCCATGATATTCAGTGGAAAGCACCACCATAGTTCAAGGAAGTGATTGAGAATTCCTTCACTGTATAAAGTGAAGAACATGGAGTTACTAAGGAATGAATGGTGGTAGAGTTCAATTCAACTTAACTCAATGGTTTCCAAGTCAATGGAGTGTGACATGGAGGGTCGAGTCCTTCAATAAAGAGAATTGAAGTGAAAATCACCAAGTATAGGGTGAAGGTATATTGTAAATTGGATTTTCTTAAGAAGTTCAAGGATATAAGATTTTATTTGAGAAGGAAATAAAAGTGGCATACCAGGTCTTAGGGTAGAATCAAAGATTGAAGTAATTATTGGAGAGGGTAGTTCAAAGAGTTGAAAGTTTATAGTAGACTTGGGTGCTTGAGGAAAAGTTGCAACTTTGTAGGGCATACTGTTCTAGTATCAAAGTGGAATTTGTTCATCTTTGACAATGAGTTCATGTTGAAATTTCACTTGGAGAATATCAAGGCCCCGAGAGGCAGACTCGTAAACTTTGTAGGAGTACCTCTACAAGTAGGGTGTGGTAACAAATTTAGAAAATAATTAAACTATTTGTTGAATCCAAAGTCACAATGGTTGGATAGACTCATAGTATGGTAAAATATCTGGTTGTATCTTGTTATAATAATAATTTTAAGATTCCTGGCTTGGGCATGACCTAAATATAACTTCATTGATGTGATTCATTTTATTTAATTGTTTATTAAGTGTTGTAGTTTAAATTGGGATGCTTTAGAAGGTGTATTTGGTCACGACCTTACATGTTTATTATTGGTTGCATTATTACTAACTAAGTTTGGAAACTTAGGGTTTCATAATGTGTAAAGTGTAGTTTGGTCGCAAGCTTCTTAGAGTGACAAAGTCACGAGGCTAATTACAAGGTAGTGCCACATGAATAGGAATGATGCAAAAATAATTTTTTCTCTTTGGAAATGACATGTTGTATCATATCTAAGTTAAGAAATCTTCACCACATTTCAAGAGTAAATTGGTGGTCATGGGAATGCATCTCAAAGATAGTGATGTTTCTCCTCACCACTATCCCTATCATGATAGGTGGTATTAGAGAAATTATTTGTTTTCAATGGAAATGGTGATTTGATAGCTACTCATCCCAAGACATGGAAGAAACACGTGGTTTCAATGACAAGTGTGACAAGTGGTTGTTGAGTGGCACAATGTCTTGGAGAAGATGAGAATTGCAAAATGTCCAAGATGTTCCTTACCACGAATCCTTGTTGATGAAAAAAAGGTTCCAAGCATTGAAGATTGTGGAAATTTCTTGTGATTAAGGCAACCCACATGCATTGATACCCAAGGATAGAGTTAGTATTGAGGATTCATTCAACTTGGTTGAAGAAATGAAGAAGATTCATTTATGAAAATTGACTAATTCCATGCAATATGGAGGAAGGAAAACATCCTTCCACTTAGACTTGGTAGTATCAAGTCTACATTTGGTGTTTTAAGGGTTGTGAAATTTGATTGAAGTGATAGACTTAGTGCAACATGCTAAAGAAGTGAATAATAAAGTATTATAGTTAATTGGGAAGACTCACTAGAGTCGTGGATTTTTCCTCACAAAAATGACTAAGGAATTTTTAGAAGTACTAAGAGACTCTCACAGTGATAGTTGCAAACCATGTGCTGGGTTGCACCATGGGAAATTAATGAAGGGTGAAAAATAAGGGCAATTTGGAGCATGAGGGAAGACTACGAATTTTAGACAATTGGTTAGAGAAGTCATCAATGTTTTGCAACATTGTCAGATGGTCTTGAAGGATGCCAAATTGAAGGTAGAATCCTTGTCTTATGAGTTGGAAACTTTGATGGACCAGGTATAGGCAAAGCCATAGAGTAAGAATTTGTCTTACACTATAGTGAAAACAAAGGCTAGTTGAAGGTAAGCCTATTTCGTGATTACTTGTGTAGCCAAAACCATTGAGTTATGTTTTTCCCGTGAAAGGAGAAGATTGATACCTTCAAATGAAACCAAGGAAATCAAACATCAAGGGTAATATTGGAAGTTTTGGTCACTTTCATAGAAGGTCTAGGCAAGAACAAGAAGAAAGGAAAAGGAAGAATAACTAATATGGAGAAACTATAAAGGGCAAGGATAAGTAAGAAGATGGAACTAAGGAAAAAATAAATGGTAAACATATTGTTCATTGGATTTGTGAAAAGGACCATTATGTTAAGATTTTTCCATTAAAAATGAGGGTGAATGTAGTAGAACAAACAAATAAATCATCATTGGGTGTTTTTCAAGATTTGGGTGCTTTAGGAGATGGTGATTTAAGGTAAGCCAAGAGAAATACTTTACCAAAATTATCTTTGTTCAAGGAAAAACTAAATGGAAAGTTAGTCACAACAATGATTGACGGTGGTGCGATGCACAACTTTATGAAGGAAAAAGTGGTTGTATATTTGGTTTGTAGTTAGAACCATCACATACCACATTCAAGGAAGTAAACTCAGATGTTGATAGGGTGGTTTCCTTAGTTAAAAAATTTAACTTGTAGCTTGGTCATTGGAGTGGAATAATTGGTTTCATAGTTGTACCATTGGATGACTTTGAAGTTGTTCTTAGGTAGGAGTTTACGAGGATGGTGCAGGTGACACTAATCCCTCACCTTCACAAATTGGCGATTTTTGACGATCTCAATCTCCATGTCATTATAACAACTAGAAGACAATTCGGCAGGGTGGCAAGAATGAATTACATGATCATGATCACAACAACCCATCATGGTACAATGTAACTCGGTGAAGGGAAATTTGGATGGTTGGAGGAGTCTAAGAGGGTCGAGCATGGATGAAGGTCTTGAGTAGCCTTTGGTGAAGAAATATGCACTCAAAGAATTGAAGGAATGGTTTAATAAGATGGAGCTTGTGGTAAACATCTTAGTTTCTATGTTTTCTAGACTATTAGATTTTTTTTAGGAGAAATGAGGTGGTATAGAACTTGGTAGAAAGTTGATTTTATTAGAGAAATAGATTGGTAGAATATCCAACTAGCAAGGAGTGAACTAGGAAAAGAAATATGACAAAGAGGATTTTGAAACCTTATCATGGTATGAGACAACCAAAAGAGAGAGGTAGGTGTTCCTTGGACGAACTTGAGCATGAATACTATCAAGGAGACATATATATAATAAGACTCTTGGTTGAAGGTGAAGGCGAAGGAATGAGGTATGTAGGTTTCAAAGATAACTCAACAGACTTAGGTAGTTCCAAAGGAAAATATGGAGACTTGCAAGAAGAGGTGATTTTTAACATTGTTGTGGGTACTAGCATTTTTTACCACTTTCTACTTTCTTATCACTAAATAGACTTGGAATAAAACTCAATATCTGGGAGTAGGTAGTGGAGCTAAGGTGCCCAAGGGTGCTTAGTTTGGTGTGAACTTATTTTCAATTTGGGAGGCACTTGAGTCTATTAGAAAACAACATTCAAAGTATTTCTTTATAGAACTAGGAGTGGGGGAATTAAATTTTGTGGCACATGAATGTGAACTTTCATGAGTTTTGGACTTATAATTGGATAAGCTACACACTTTGTTTGAAATAATTTGACAGCTGAGTGTATTGAGGCACGTTCTATAAAAGTAAAAGGAAAGTTGCAGATTTTTTATTGTGAAGAAGTTGAAAATAGTTCAAGTTGTGGGTGGATGGTAATTATGATAAATAAGATAGTTGGCATGAAAGGGAGGTTCATGGAGATGTTACTAGAGAAACAACAAGTTGGAGTCAGGGAGGATGTAAATTTTTTTATATTCCCAAGGAATATTATATGTCTTACCCCTATATTTCTCTAAAAGGAAATGGAAAAATGTGGCAGGAATCACTTGTGACTAAGCACTCAACATACTTAGTTGCATGGGTAAGATAAGACACAACACAAAGGCATGGAATTCACCTTGGGTGAACCAAGTGATTATAACATGGATGTAGGAGTTTTTAAGGTAAGTGCCATGCTTTAGAAGAAGGCATAGTGGAGTTGGATGGATAAGACATGTATTCAAAGAGTAGTAGATTGTAGGTTGAGCATGTTGTGTATGTAGGTGTTGAATTGGTGGTTAACACCTTCTTTAGGACTCATGACATGGTTTGAGAACCTGTCGTGGATCCATTAACTCTAGTGATTGTGTAAATGTAATGTCCCTTTCCAAATAGGAGCTCCAAAAGAGGGGGATTAATGGTCTAAACCGCCCCATTAGACTATAGCTAGGGCCAAAGAGGGGTAAACAGGGTTACTAGACGTCACTCCAGTCATAGGTGTTATATTCGGAAAGTGACATTGAGATAAAAAGGGTTAAAAGAACTTTTAAATCATTATGAGCTAAAAATAGAAGTCAACAATGAGTTAGGGTTTCAACAGTGATTTAGGGTTTTGGAATTCAATAATGAATTAGGGTTTCAACATGATTTAGGGTTTTGGAAATCAACAACGAATTTTGGTTTTAGCATGATTTAGGGTTTTGGAAAGTTATAAAGGAAGGGTCAGTGACCTAATTCATCATTATGTAGATTATGACTTGTCATTGAGGAAAAGAGGCGCATATCAGGAGAGATAGTTCAATGTATTCTAGGAGGAAGACACCAGTTGGCTAATTTCGGTGTTGAAAGAAACACCCTAGTCACCAGGAAGATCATCCAGGTCTTCCATCATTCTTCATTGATTCCGCAGTGCTCCCATATTCCGGGTATTATATTTTAGTTGATTATTTGTATTCCAGCTAAGATCCTTTTGTCTTTTGATCTAGCCAAGTGTTGTTATTTTATTCAGTCGCAGTTGCTTATTTGTATTCCGGCTAAGATCCATTGTTTGTTGATCTAGTCGAGTATGGTCAGTTTATTCACCCACATTCGACCATTTTGTAATCCATAGATATATCATAATACAAAATTTACAGTCCTTTGTCACGTTTATTATTTGTATGATCATTTATATGTTGTAAACCTTTGATCCTACACAAACATTAGTAGTGTTTCCTAGACTAACCAATTCAAGAACATTTCAGTGGTATCAGGGCTTTAGTCTTGCCAGCCTGTGACTAAAGATAATGAGTGCAGTAGAAGACCCAGAGGGCCATGAACACATAGGTGACGAATATGTCACTTACAACAAGAATTAGGACAGAAGGCATAGGCCTGACTTTCCCCCTTTTCCTCCTAGCTTAGAGGAAGAGGAAGAGGCACATAGAGAAGCAAAGAAAAGGGTAGAGCATGAGGCTGAGCATGAGGTAGAGAGGATGTTAGGATATAGATATGAGTGACCAAAGGGTAGTGAAAAGGCCCTCGTAGATCCAGAGGAAACTTTCATGCAGGTTATCAACAATATGTTAGCTAGTCAACGGACCATGTCTCAGTCCTTGGCACAGGTGGTTGATAGATTGGTTAGAGTGGGCACCCCAGATACACAAGTCTCGCATGCATCACAGGGGAACTCGGGAGCAGGCAATAGACACCATTCACCCTCTCCCACATACACCTCTGCAAGTAGGATTCCCAAACCCTTGTTTCCCAGTTTCCAGAGGGCACCCCCAGTAGCAACACTGCCATTGATACCACAGAGGCCACCCACTCAAGCTGATGACATTGCAGAGTATAGGAGGGAGTACACAGCATTGGGTCATGACCTTAGTCGAGTACTGTGGACATAGAATCAGGAACCACCCCAGAGAGCTGCAGAGGGGAGGACCACAAAAACAGCATGGGAATAACCTTGATTTCATCTGAAAAGTTGGGAAAATCACCATCCCTTCTTTTCATGAATCGTCCAAATACACTTCCAGAGCTTGGGTACAGAAGTTAGACATGTATTACAAGCTCAACTAGATGAATGAGATAGAGGCCATCAGTTTTGCGACCTTACACTTGGAGGTTGAGGCACATGAGTGGTGGTACCATGGACTGGTGACATTGGGCCACAGTCACATCATCTCCAAAGGGAGTTTACAGATAGGCTCATGGACATGTTTGACAGGAAGGATCCTGAGATACACTTCAGGGATCTAGCCCAGTTGAGACAAACTAGCACAGCAGAGGCGTTCATCACAGAGTTTCAATGGGTAGCCGTGGCAGTGATAGATATATCAGAGCCCAAGTTGATCATGCTATTCACAGAGCCTTTGAAAGGATGGATGAAGGCATATATGCCTCCCACTTTGCAGGATTCCATCCTTTGCACTCGAGATCTAGCAGACTCAGTGCCATAGACTAAAAATCTCTCCAAACTATTTGTGTCCCAAAAGGATCGAGACAAGAAGCTATTCCAGAGAGAATGGAAGAGCAAGGAGAAGTTGGATGATGAGACTAGGAAAGAGATTATGAGGAAATAGATTTTCTTCAGCTGCAGAGATCCTTGGGTCCCAGGCCATAGGTGCATGGGAAAGGGAGAGATTCATTATATTGAGGTAGAAACAAACAACGTGGATAGTGAGGAGGAGAAGGACATTGGATCCACTAGTTTAGAGGAGGATTCATCACCAGCAGAGGAGAATATTCCTCGTAGACCACTGACACTAGTAGGATCCCATCCTCCAGTAGTCCCACAACCACTAGAACAGGCTAACAAGAGGAAACCAACAAAGGGAGGTGTCATAGCGATCCTTTCTGGTGTTCCCAAGTATGATACCCTCCGTATCAGAGGGATTATCTAGGGGAAATAAGAAATCACCCTGATAGATGGTGGGGCCACCCACAACTTCATCGACGCATCACTAGTATCGAGACGAGCACTTTAGACAGAGGAGTTTGAGGGGTTTGATGTTGCGGTAGAATATGGCTACATAGTGGAGTGTTGTTGGCAGAAATTATATAATTATTATTTTTATAAGCTTCCTATATAGGGTCTATGAAATTTTATTTACTCTTCATGAACATTTTCTCTAAAGGATAGTTGTAAATCATCACATTTTACCTATCATCTATTTGTGCTTAGTTTTCATGACTGAAAGCATGAAAACTCACAACTATCGTTACTATTCTGTTTTAAAATTTCATTGAAAGCATATGGTTTATTACAAAATTGTGGTTTCTTGATATTAGCATGTTTCTCTCCTTGTTTGTGATCCTTTTGATTCTAAGCATGCCTAAAATATTTGTGGTTATATGAACGAAAGACCCCCTCCATTTGATATTCAATTGTTTTTGTATTGATTTTGGTTTTGTGTTTGACTATATTTCTTCCATGAAACCTTTGACTATTTGATTTTGTAAACCGACCTAACTTTGCAATCAAACTATGATGTGCGCATTATGTTTTCAGAGTACTCTGGTCCTAGAATGTACCCAATGCCAAGGTGCCATATGATGCACAGGATGCCATTACTCCTTATCATGGTCTTGGGCTTCACAAATTTTCTCACATGTGTTGTGATTAGCACTTTTCCCACCATTTGAATCATCACATCATGTATTGATAAGGCTCAGGGCTATGGCTCTGTTGCACTTTTGTAAACCCTACCTGTGTGTTCTATGTTAATTATCCATCCATTCGGCATGGCTCCAGTGGTAAGGGTCGAACCAAATGGCGTCCAAACCATGCTCTAATATGATAACACTAGGGAATATTTGGAAAGGAATGGTTGGCATTTGTTCATCGAAAAATTTCAGGGTTTTAACCTTCAGGTCGCCCAAGAGTTTGCCTTAACCTTTGATGGTTGTAGGGAAAAGATAGGTGATGTGCAATTGGAAGTAACATAACAGTTCTTAATCCAATCCATGGGATTGCCAGCGGTTGGTCAGAAATGGTTCAAGAATGTAAAAGTGGAGGAGGTCCCTTGGACTTTACTGTTTACCTCACGAAAAATAACCCACTGTGATCGAGGTATGCCAATTCCATTTTTGAAACCTAGGTGGGATGATTTACTTGTTGTAATGAATCAATTTATCACATGTGAGGGACGATTCGGGCTTGTTTTTCTATATCATTTACGCCTGCTTATGAGTTTTATTGGTTTTTCGTTGAATATTCCTTACTACCTGCTCAAAAGCCTATATAAAATGGGTAAACGGTTTAGGAAACAGAGGTCAGATTCAAGTGTATTTCATCATGGCCTCATTAAAATCATCCTCATGCACTAGTTGCAGACACAAAATGATTGTTGGGATGCGTTCATTACACGAAATGGTTTTGGCAACCATGAGTTGGGACAGGTAGATAAGTCGGTCATTGTGGAAACCCTTGTGAACCCTTCATCCTCTCCTCCACCTCTCCAGGCCTGTGATTTTTCCCCTAATAATGAACCCTCGAGCTACCCTAATGTCATTCAATAGAACAGTTGACCGGTTACACATACAAAGGATTGCATTAAAACTGTTAAGAAACCTACAGGGAAGAAGCTAAAAGGCAGTGTTGATGTCAATTTCAAGAACAAAAGAGTTGGTTGGTTGATTTCTCGAAGTGTTTGAAATAAAACGAAACCCTGTGCAGAAACGATCAATATGATTGAAGTGAGTGAAAGCTCAAATTTAGAAATTTACAAATTCCTTGCTGAAGAGGACCCCATATCATTCGGGTTATACCCTGACCGATCCTATGACTATGTTAACAATATGCTTCCTTGTCTAAAGGACAACCCAGAATTTCCTGTTATCCAGCTCTGTGATAAATCTACCATTCGCATGGACGATTCTCCAACCCATAATGTTGTTCGTGATAATGCAAATTCCTTACAGTCACAATGTGATGTGTGTGGATCGTGGATTGATAGGTACTATACCAATGTTCCACTGTTACAGTCACGACTCAAGTCTTTAAGAGACCAAGTTGATATGTTGACAAATGAAAACAATAGACTTGAATCCATTATCCAAGAGAAGGAGAAACACTTGAAAACTACAGGTCGTGTCATTTTCAAAAACATAAAGGCAACAACAACTATCGTTAATTCCAAAATTTCTTGATACATTTTGATTTCATGATTTGAGGTATGATATTTTTAATTTTTAGCATGCTTGTGTCACTCTTAAGTTAGGATATTCGATTTGATTGAATAAACTATTTTTCTTATTAAGATTAGTCTGTTTTGTTTATTTAATAAAATATGATTGCATTTGCTATTATAACTAG
>JZKD02S2341847.1:0-20129 GCA_000966675.3 Picea glauca
TAAATGTAAGAGGACTTCTTAGAAGGTTCTACTTCTAGAAGATTCCTCCTCTAGAATTTTCTTAGGTGATGGTAGCACTATATAAAGGGATTCAAGCAATGTAATGAGACATGAAAATAAGTATTGTATTTGGAGCGGTATCTCAATAGGAGGATGCCCCCTCGAAGAGGCAAGTGAACAAAAGAGGATCTCTTCCATAATAGGATCCATTGTATGGTGTTGCCCTACCTCGAGGGTTTGGTAATAATAAAGTGTGGTTTCTTCTATATTTCTTTGTGGATCTATTGTGTATTCAGTATTTGTGGTGATTATATTGGTAGATCTATTCAGTTTCTTAACAGTATCTCATTAAATGGAGGAAACTACTAGCTGAAGATTCCACTTGAGAAGATGAGTCTTTTATACAGAAGCATCCAGAGTTACTCAAGCTTTGCAGACAACACTTGTCTCAAGGGGAGGGGCATGTTAAGCCCTAATATTAGCTCATTACCCATTACTTAGGGAATATTATATTAGTAATGTTATTTTATTTATGTCAGCTTTAGGCCATTAGTTGTAATTATACCTCCTAGTCTCCTATATATACCAAGGAGACATTTTCAAAATGAATCATCTTGGACATGAACATTTAAGTGGGGTAAAAGGAGGTTGCCCCCTCGAAGAGGCTTATTATTTAAAATTATCTCTTTTTCAAGGCGTAGAGTACTTTTTCTGAGTTTTTTCTATGCTATATTGATATTTGGTTCTTAACATGGATCCTCGTGGTTGAGGAGAAATGAATTTTTGAAGATCACAAAGTGAATTGATGAAAGAAGTACATGTAGGCCCTTAAGATAATTAAAGAAAATAATTACAAAATAAGAAAGTGTTAGGTCGACCCTAATGTTAAAAGGAAGTGACATAAATGGTATAAATAAATATCATTATACATTCATTATATACACAAGTCAAATTTCATAGGAAATCAGAAGTAAAGAAGGCCAGATTTCAAGGGATCGTGAAGTCTTTTGGTGATGTGTTCTAAGGTATGTTATTTTCAGGTCATCTTACCATTTTTTCTATAACTATTTTTTTAGAACGATTCAGATGGTAAAATTGGTATTGTATTGAGAAGACATATCAAGGTACCCGTGGTAAAAGTTGCATCTCTTGATTCACTACAATTATGGAGATACACTCTGTGAAAGATAGGGTTTTTGACCAGTCCTAAAGCTAGTCAATAAACATGTGTTCCGGGTAAAACAATCATAAGTTATTCATCGAGAATCCAACTGATGTGGGACCAATTGCATTGGAAATATTACAAACTTTAGTTTGTTGTGTGTGAGTTTCAGAATCTGATGTTAAATATTGAGTGCAGGGCATTTTGTACAAGTTTGGTCCGCTGAATAAACCAGAATTGAACAAAGTCTACCATTCTCTCTATAACTTCTTTTTGGGGAGGATTCAAGGAGTGAAACTTGGAGAAGTTTCAGAGAACAAACTGAATAATATTATCTATAGGATTAGAGTATTCCAAGAATTGAATAATTGTATAAATTGAAGAATTCTTAGGAAACATTATCAGGTTCTATGTGATGGTTGGTTGATAGTGATGATTTAATGTGAAGTTTTATTATCTCTCGTATATTCTTGGGTGGAAGGAAGGGGCAAGGATGGAGATTTAAAATCTCTCTTGATATTGGAGGATTGTATCTTCCTCTTGGAGGTTTATCCCTCCCTTTACACTTGGAANATGAATCCTTGGTTGTACAAAAAGTGTTGAGATCACTTCTCTTGAAGTATGATGCTAAGGTCTTCGCCATTGAAGAAACTAGGGACTTGACCAAAATGACAATGGATGAATTACACATGTCTCTTTTAGCATATGAAATGAGAACAGGTACAGAAAGTGACCAGCCAAACAATGAAAAATCCTTTAAAGCCATAAATAATACAAAATACAAGGATAATGACCTTGATGAATAAATAACAAAATTTGTAAGAAGGTTCCAGAAGGGAAGTGGAAGATACAAAGTTAAGTCTCCTCTCAAATGCTTTAACTGTGGTAGAATAGGACATATTGTTGAAAACTTCTACTATAAAAAGAGAAGTCTCAACAATAAAAAGAGATTTTACTCCAAGGATGATCACATCTGCTCAGATGAGAGTGATGAAGAGGATAATGATGGAGGAGAAGTCCTCTTCATAACCCAAGAAACCTAGGATGATGATCACAAGAATTATAAAGAAGAAGAAATCATTTGTGAAGAAGATTCAAATGAAGAAACCAACCTTGATTCCTTTTGGGGATACAAAGACAATGCAGAGAGTGAACAAGAAGATGAGAATCTTGAAAAGTTGAAGTATGCTGAAACTGAAAATAGAAACCTTAGAAACACAAACATAATACTAAAAGGTGAATTGAGTAGTTGTGAAGAATAAAATTACAAGCTTGAAAAGACCATTAATAGCTTGAAGAAACAATTAGAATATTATGAGAAACTGAAAGAAGAATTGGATCACACAAAAGGGGAGCTCCTATTGACAACAGAAAAGTTGAAGAAGTTTGAAAAAAACACTGAAAAATTAGATGAGATCCATAGCAGTCAAAGATATCCAAACGAAAATACAGGACTAGGATACAATGACAGTTTGAAGACAACAAAACAAGAAAATGAAGTTGAAAATGATGAAACCAACATTCTAGAACAAGTTGAACAACAAGATAGAAGACTAGAATTCATAAGGAATGAGACATGAAGAAGATCCTCTCCCATCAGGTATGAAAGCAATCATTATGAAGGAAAATACAAAAGAATAGATCATGAACCCAGATTGGCCACACCAAAAAGAAGATCACTTATGCCCATGTATCAAAATTTCTTTCTTGGACATTTTTATACTTGTGGAAATTTTGGACACAAGGCAATCAATTGTAGAATCAATGAAAGGAATAACTATGCAAGCTACATGAATGGTNCATACCAACTACAACATGGAAAAGGAAAGAAATTCCACATAATGAAAATTGTCAAATAACATTGGTTTCTAAAGAATGTAAAGAAGAATATGAATGGTTCATAGACAATGGTTTCTCATCTCATATGACCAGAGATCAAAGAAAATTTGTCAGCTTGAAGAAAAAGGGTGGAAATGTTGCCTTTGGAGATGACTCATCTACCAAAATACTTGGAAAAGGAACTATAAATCTTGGAAGTGAAAATGTAAAAGTAGGAAAAGTCCTATTGGTTGAATACTTGAAGCATAATCTACTCAGTGTTATTAAAATGTGTGATCAAGGATACACTCTTACATTTGACTCCTAAAAATGTAAAATCAGAGAAAATAACTCAGGACGATTAGTTGCAACTGCAACAAGAAGACTGAACAACATATACATCCTAGACATGAAAAAGAGAGAGAAGATAGAAGCTAGATAAAAATATTCCAAGGAAGAAAAAGTCCCAAAGACCAAAAATAAGGATGAAGTATTATTGAGTGCCACATGTTCAGGGGGAGCAACCCCAAAGAAGAGAGTTACCTTTTGCCATTAAAATCAGGGGGAGAAGCGCTACCCTTTTCCATTGATGTCAAAGGGGGAGAGAAATTAGGATCATGATGATAGGGGGAGCATGATTGTTTCCATCAATGACAAAGGGGGAGATTGTTGGAATATTGGTTGTTGTCATTGATGTCAACCCTAGTCATGGGTTTTGGACCACAAGATTGATGATGGTATTTTGACATGAAGGAAAATGCACATGCATATACAACACCCATGGATGGATAATATACATCATGTTGTTTCTGGTGGTATGTGTAACATCATGTGGATCCTCATGGTTGAGGATAAATGAATTTTTGAAGATGACAAAGTGAATTGAAGAAGGAAGTACATGTAGGCCCTGAAGATAATTAAAGAAAAGAATTAAAAAATAAGAAAGTGTCAGGTTGGCTCCAATGTTAAATGGAAGTGACATAAATTGTATAAATAAATATCATTATACATTCATTTGATACACAAGTCGAATTTTAGAGGAAATCAGAAGTAAAGAAGACCGGATTTCAAGGGAGGATGAAGTCTTTTGGTGATGTGTTCTAAGGCATGTTATTTTTAGGTCATCTTACCATTTTTGCTATGATTTTTTTTCTATAATGATTCATATGGTGAAATTTCTATGGTATTGAGAAGACATATCAAGGTACCTGTGGTAAAAGTTTCAATTCTTTATTCGCTACAATTATGGAGATACACTATGTGGAAGATATGGTTTTTTACCAGTCCTGAAGCTAGTCAATAAATAGGTGTTCTGGGTAAAACAGTCATAACTTCTTCATCAAGAATCCAAACGACGTAGGAAAAATTGAATAGGAAAGAGTATTGAATGTAGTTTGTTGTGTGTGAGTTTCAGAATCTGATGTTAAATATTGGGTGCGGATAATTTTGTACAAGTTCGGTCTCCTGAATAAACCAGAATTGAACAAGGTCTACCATTCTCTCTATAACTTATTTTTGGGGAGGATTCAAGGAGTGAAACTTGGATAATTTTCAGAGAATAAACTAAATAATATTATATATAGGATCAGAGTATTCCAAGAATTGAATAATTGTATAAATTGAAGAATTCTCAAGAAGAATTATCAGGTTCTATGTGATGGTTTGTTGATAGTGATGATTTAATGTGAAGTTTTATTATCTCTTGTATATTCTTGGGTGGAAGGAAGGGGCAAGAATGGATATTTAAAATATCTCTTGATATTGGAGGATTGTATCTTCCTCTTGGAGGTTTATCCCTCCCTTTACACTTGGAAGCTGTAGCTACCTTTGGAAGTCATTACTTCCCTTGAACAATAACTATTGATTATTTCTCATATATTGTGCATGGTGTATTGTGGTGTAATGGTGTAACTATTATACTATTGTTCATTGCTCATTGGATATAATTGAATGGTTTAAATATAAGTTGAAAAAGGTTTTAAATTGTACTTGATACTGAATCACCCCCCTCTCAATATGAACACAAGTGTGGTTTCCATTTATGCAAGCGTTCTTTCCATTCATGCAAGCATGGTTTATTTCATTTATGCAAGCATGGTTTATTTCATTTATGCAAGGGTGGTTCCCATTTATGCAAGTGTGGTTTAATTCATTTATGAAAGAGTGCTTTTCATTCATGCAAGAGCAAGTTTATTTCATTTATGCAAATATGCTTTCTATTTCTACAAGTGTGGTTTCTTTCATTTATGCAAGATTGATTTTATTTCAGTGGGTGTTTCTTTACTGTGAAACAGTGTGGGAGTGTTTAGTTTCAACATTGTGATTTTATTTCCAGCAGTGTGCAACATATTTTACTTTAGAAGTGTGATATTAATTTCAAAAAATGTCCAGAGTCTTTACTTTCAATCAAGAGTGTTTGATTAGTTAGGTGTGATTTACAATTCAGTAAGTGTGTTTTTCTTTCCACTAGTGAAGAATTTAGCTTGTAGTGTGTGTTTAGTTTTTGAGATTGTGTCCTTCAGGTTACAGGATAATGTCAGTTAGGGAATTGTTTCTTGCATATACTTTGCAAAATAACCTTGCAATAATAGGTGCACCCCGGGTTGACAATTGATGTATTGGATGTTTTAATGATACAATTAGATACACCAACAATTTCATTATTCAAGGTGAAGGTTAATAACACCATGTTGAAAGAGGGTGTCACAGGGATAGACTTTTTGTTTTTCTTGAGCATTCCATACCACTTAGAAATCCTAGTTGTCATGTGGCATTGGTGTGACCCTTCTAGTTGGGCATCACCATCAACTACTTATATCATTTGGAATATGCCTAACCAACATGTCCTAATTGAACCCAATCTAGACACCTTCAACCATGCGAAATGTCATAGTGTCCATTTCACTATAAGGTGATGATGCATCATCACAACCCAAACATAGGAAACCTATTATTACCTCCCCCAAGCCAAGTATACTTGAACTATCGACTACCCAACATGAGACCATGCTATCATCCATCTAATATGACACATGATAATCAATGAAAATCATGTCCCTCCTTCATAAAGTATTCACATATCTTTAATGCACTTATCAACACTATTGACTTGCCACAAACAAGACGCAAAATCCATCACATTTCCAAGTTAGCATTTCCTTTGTCGAATATTGGTATGTAGTATCCTGTCATTCGTATGTCCTACTCAATAAGACATCCTTGGCCCTCCTAGCCTACGTGATAGTACACCATCATAATTGTCTCATGAATCAATGTGAATTAGTCACTAAGTCTACCAAAGCGTATGGAATCACCATGCAACTTTCTTATTATGCTTGGTGTACCTTCCATCATGGCACTTCAATACATGTCCTTACATTTTACCCCCACTTGAATTGTTGATTTCCTTGTCAACATGACCCCATTGGCTCCTTCAATGAAAGGGATGTTGGTAGTGAAGAGACACTTCCACAATTTCCACATTCAAACTTTTCTCTGATACCATTTTCCACGAGAGAATTTTTGTTTCACTTGAGCATCTCATACCACTCAATAATCCTAGTCATCATATGGCATTAACATGACCTTTCTAGTTGGGCATGACCATCAACTACTTGTATCACTCAAAATATTCCTAATAAACATGTCTTCATTGAACTCAATCCATCCACCTTCAATCATGTGGAGTGTTAGAGTGTTCATTTCACCATAGGTGATATTGTTCCATTGCCATCAAACCATACAAAACCTATTGTTCCCTCCCCCAAGATAAGCATAATTGAACAATTGATTTCCCAACATGATACCATGTTATAATCCATCTAAGTTTACACATGATAGTCAATGAAGATCATGTTCATCCTTTGTCGGGCATTCACATATCTTTGATGCACTTATAAACACTATTGCCTTACCATGAAAAACACACAAAATATATCACATTACCAAGTCATGTCATCCTCCATCGATGTCCATTATAAAACACCTCATCAGTCACCCATTAAAATCAACAAGGCATCCTAGGTCCTTCTAGCTTACATGTTAGTACATTTTCCTAACTATCTCTTAAATCACAGTGAGTTGGTCACCAAGGTTACAAAGAATATGGATACACTGTGAAAATTTCCAAGTATCTGACACACCCTTCATGATACCATTGCCAATGGAACCTCAAATAATGTCCTTACAATGTGTAACTCACACCCTTTTGGATGAGGTAAGTTGCACCAATAAAAAAGAGAGGAATTTCAATGTTTGGAATGAGGGTATTCACACCATTGGAGTGGAGGATAATCACAACCCTTCAAATCAAGACCACTTACCAATGTAAGTGAGGGATTCTTATACCATTTAGAGGATGGTAATGATCCTTTAGTATGAATGAATAAATATGAAGGGAATATAAACAACCATCATATGGGTGAATGAAACATTTGAAATATGTAATTATAAATGATTTTTCATGTGAAGAGTCTCCAAGGTGATTCAAATAGCCATAACCCAATGCATAAATTTCCCTTCGATGGAAAGAAGATGTTAGTTTGTATTGAAGGACCTATCATATTAAGAAATAGAGTGTTTATATTGAAGCTTGTATCCTTTTCAGAAGAGTTGTTCAAGACAGTGATAGCAGTTGAGGAAAAATTTGAAGAGAATAATGATTTTAGATTGACAAGCTAGGTATGGGCGGAGAATGTAACTCCACACTTGATATACTTCATTAACATGAACATTAATAAATATACATCCAGATGACCATTTGTATTCATTTTATGAATGCTTCTTCACATCACCTAAAACTCTTCATATTTATACTATTTACAATATTATTTTTAAATTACCATAATACAAGGATTAGGTATTCAACATCCCTTCCCTTAATCTGAAGGGGTGTTTGTGAGTCCAAGTATCATTATGAAAATTTCAAGTTTTTCTTTTCCAAGTTCTTTGGTGAAGTTGTCCACAATTTTCTCATTTGTGGAATAATGTCTCAAGTGAATAGTCTTGGCCTCTACATGATATCGAATCAAGTGACACTTTGTGTTGATGTCCTCAGTTCAATCATGGAATCTAGGATCCTTGGCCAGCTTGATTGCAAAAGTATTGTCAATAAGAAGAGAAGTATAATTTACTTGTTTTTCCTGCAAATCTTCAATTATTTTCCTGAGCGGAACAATCTCCTTAATTTCTTCTGCAACTTCCACATATTCTACCTCTATTATGAAATCTGTTAGACCTGATTGTTTTTGTGATCTTCGGGATAAAACTACTGATCCCAGACTCATGAGATAGCATAAATTCAACACTCCATTTTATGTATCCCGCAAAAATTATGAATCAGAATATCCAATCATATTGAAGTCATCCACCTTAGAGTACTTGAGTCCAAAATTGGTGACGCTGGAAGCCCCTCTCAACCCGCGGGTCAGAAGGTCCACATCAATAGGATCGTTCTTCTCTCCTTGGCCCGAAGAACTCTAAAATGAATCTTCTATTTTTCTTTCGAAAAATCCACACCCACAGCAAATCCTCGTGGGATCCTCCCTTTGCACTTAGGAGGTTGGACTTCGCAATTTCGCAAATCCTGCAATCAAGTGTCTTGTCACTCAGACCCCTGAATCTCGAAACTCCAAAAATCCGATATCACCCCGACTTGTCGGCTTTCGTGAGTTTGCAAGTTGTGATAACATACAACTCTGCCCACGAACCCCAAAATCTCGATATTCTATTCTCTGAAATCCCGAGATGTCAGACTTCGACACGTTTCTCGACGCTGGCCCCACAATTAGACTTCTCGTCGGTTTGGGAATTTGAATTACAAAACTCTGAAGTGTTCAACTCAGTTGACTTCTACGTCGATAGTGTGCCACCTGTCCACCTTGCTGGCTCCTATGGTCCCACACAATCCTATCGATCCTTCACGGCTTCGCGCTTCATGATTTCATGAACTTTAATACCAAGTTTTCGACCCTTCCACTCACGAAATCTTGATAGGTGATTTCACGAGTGATCCAACAGCTCTTGGATGACTTGGATTGATGGCTCTGCCTCTCCTGAGTTTTCACCTTTACAAATACTCATGGTAACTCCCCTGCTTCTTCGCGAGATCTGACGGCTCACGGGGCTTCGCGGACTCTCCACAGAGAATTCCGACTATCTGTCTCGTTCCTTGAGAACTCGTCCTCCTACGGTCCGACGTCGTTACACCTTCCTTCAAACTCTCAAGGTACTTGGCCTCTTGCCTTCCTTCGACTCCTTTGAAGCTCCAAATCCTTCTGAACTTTCTCACGAATTTGAGTCTTTCTAAAAACTCTGCTCGCACTCCTTGCGACAGACCTTCAAACACTTTCAAGTGTTGAATTTATTCGAATCTGCGCACACCTGCAACAGTAGTCTCTCAATGCTTTGATCAAATTCACAATTCTGAGACTTTACTTGGCCTGCACACTCCTTGCACGGCTCCTGTGCCTAACTGCACTTCTATGGGAGTGAGAAAAAAAGCTATCTAGTCTGAGCTTTTAGAGACAACCCTCTGAACCCTTTGTCAACGCACTCCTTGTGGAAAATTCAACTGCACTCCTTGCAGGAACTCTTGCTCAGATAGAGAAACAATTGAAACTCATTCCTTTTCCCTTTCCTTTCAGATTTCAAACATTCAAMAAGAAATCATTCATACATAGCATAAAAKCAATTGCATGACAGAAAGAGTAAAACATTCATGAGCATAGCATTCAAAAATGCATACACAGAGAATATATGAACACCATGAGTTTGAATCACAGTTTTCTTGTATTAATTCAGAACATCTGTACATGGAGTCTGCTACACAACTCTCTGCTTCTCCTCTATGATCTTCATAATCTTCATCTATGTTACAATACACAATGAGGGTGTCTATATCCCGTTTCCCTCTTGTGCTCTAAAACTGTCTAATCTACACATTCAATTCTACCTACTTGCATTAAATACCATAAATTCCTTCTATCTACTAAGGAAGAGAGTGGATCGCTCAAGGTCCATTTACATTTTACAAGTGCGCTCCTTCTTAATTATCTCATTTAAGGTTGGCACATTTACTTCAAGACAATTTCAAAATTTGCGTTGGGTGCTTGTCCAACTGTCTTTTGCCTTCGCGCTGGCTCACTTGAGATGCTCCTGCATCAAAAATATTAAGTTTCCTTCAAGTATTTTAGAACCCTTTTGTAGTAGACCAATGTCCTTCACAAGGTTTTTGCATGAACCTAGAAATAATTCCAACAACAAATGAAATATACAGTTCGGTGGTGGTAATGTATATGCAACTTCTTACAAGTTGTCTGCACTTGGTTGAATCCTCAAGTTCATTGCATTCTTTTGATTTGATATTCAAAAGCTATTCCAATGGAGTGGAGACAAGGTTACGCTTAACCATGCCAAACTTTTTCAATGATTCTCCAATGTACATTGGATTTTGAATAACTTCAATGCCCAACTAGTATTGAAGATGTCCAAAATCTATAATCTCAAAGAATTTCTTCAACTCTGTTTCCATGGATGCAATATAACTTTCATTTTTCCCTATTATCAACAAATCAACTACATACACTACAAGATATACCATAGTTTTTCAAACTTTCTTGAAAAACAGAGTTGCATCATCAATATTTAAGTTCTTGAAATTCAATTTAAGAAGATTCTTAGTTAGATTTTCATGCCAGGATCACGGTTCTTTTTTCAGGCCATATAAGGAATTGGTTAGATTGCATACTTTATGTCTTTTCCCTTCACAATAAATCCTTTTGGTTGAGACATGAAGACATTCTCTTTAAATTCCACATTCAAGAAAGTAGTCTTCACATCCATTTGATGAAATTTCCATCCATTTTGTGCCACCAAGGAAAATAGAATATGAATGGTAGCCCATTTTACTGTGGGGGAAAAAGTATCCTCATAATCAATACCTTATTTTTATGCAAATCCTTTTGACATGAGCCTTTATTTGTACTTATCAAGTGAGACATACAATTTTCACTTGTTCTTGAATGCACACTTTTAGCTAATTGTTTTGGTTATGAATGGAGGTTCCACCAACTTCCACGTCACATTCTCAATGAGAACATCATATTCCTTCTACATGGATTATTTCCATTCATCATCATAAGTGGATTATTCAAATGAAGTTGGTTCAAAGTTAGTATATAAATTCAAATCACAATCATATGAAACATCCATATCATCTACATCACTTTTATTTTAATTATCTACATCACCTCCATATTATATGGTTGAATTCAATTTTCTTTTCTTTCCAACCTCATTAGGATGAACACTTTCAAGTGTCTCTATGATCCACTTTGGTGGACCATTCTGAGATGGTCCAGGTTACTCAATTGATTGATATGGTGTTGAATTCTCATCAAGACTCATCCTTTCAATCTTCTCAATCACATCATCCAAATTAACTATAGGTTATAATGAATGGGTGAGAACTTCTTCATGAGGGGGAGGTCGTGCCTCAAAAGGATATTCTAGATATTGATACAAGATATGGAGCCCCCCTTCAATATGTGGAATATTATCATCAAATTTGTGATATTTATTTACATGAGTGAATTTATCTAGATGATCAAGATGCCTCTCAACAATTTTGTCATTCTTGGAGGATTCAAGAAAAAATATATCTCTGGAAAGAATGAATTTATTGTTTACCTCATTGTAAAGACTATATGCCTTGGTGATATTTGAGTACCCCAAAAATATGCACTTCCAACTCTTTGCATCAAGATTATTTCTTTTCTCCTTAGAAATTAAGGCATAGCAGGTGGAAGCAAAGAACTTGAGATGCTTCATTAAAGGAATGAAGCCATACCACACTTCACATGGAGTCTTATTTTCAAGAGCATGATATGGACACCTATTTTTCACATAAACTGCACATAGAAATACATCATCCGAAAACATGAATTTCACATTTTTGAAAAACATCATGGAATGAACCATATTTTGGAGAGTCTTGTTCATTCTTTCATCTACACCATTATGTTGAGGATTATATGGAATTGTGGTTTGATTTTTTATCCCATGTTGATAAATATAGTTTTTGAATTCATTAGACATATATTCTCTTCCATTCTCAGTATGAAGAGAGTCAATATGAAACTGATATTCATTTTGGATCCATACATGAAAATTTTAAAAGTTTCAAAAGCTTGTGATTTATATTTCAATAAGTAAACTCAACACATCCTAGTGTAATCATCAATAAAATACATGACATATTTATTTCCATTAGTATATGGAATAGGCATGAGGCCACACAAATCAAAATGTATCATTCCAAGTTTTCTACATGTTGTGGAAGTAGAATCATGAAATGATTGTTTTCTATGTTTTCCAAGGATACAAGCATCGCATTGCTTCAAGTCCCTACGAATAGTAGGAAAACCAAAAAAACCATTATTTTTCAACAAATGAAGGATGTTATAATTAATGCCACCAAATATAACATGCCACAAGAGACTAGATGGCATTGTACCTTCACCGTGATGGGAGAGGCATGACTAATTTTATGCATGAACATATGTCCCTTTCAACTTCAATAGTCTTCCATCTTCCACTTCGGTCAAAATGACCATGTTGTCAGAATCCTTCCTTATTTCAACCTTTCCATCGAAGATATGAATATAGTGGCCTTGTTATTAGATGTCCATAGGAGACAACAATTTCCTTCATAGCTCAAGAATATAGAGGACCTCATGAAGAAGAAAATACACGAGTCTAGGAAATTTAAGCTTGATGGTGCCAATTCTCAATGGTTTGAGACTTGATTTATCTACAAAATAAACTATGCCATCTACATTGTCATTGAAATCTTCAAAAATGTCTCTTCGAAAGGCCATGTGGCAGGTTGCACCTATGTCAAGAAATTGTGCATCTCTCCAAGAAGAAAATGAAGTGTTAAAAAAATATTTAGTTACTCCTATATTGCAATGGGAAACAATATAATGAGAAGATTCAAGTGCTTCACCTTTTTCTAGATCTGGTGTTTTACCTTCATCTTTTTTCTAATTTTGTTTTTCTTTTATCTCCTCCCATAGGTTTTTGTAGTTATTTGATTCATGTGACCCATTCTTTCTACAATAATCATAGTGAATATCATATCTCGCACCTTGGTTGTGTCTATGCCCCTTTCCTTTGAAATTATTTCTTCCACATCCTCTTTTACTACCTTATCCTCTAGAAGAATCACATGATTAATTGTTCCATTTTTTAGCAAGGTGAATGGTCTCACCAGTGGAATGAGATGACTTCTTTCCAAAGGATTTTTCATGTTTTGCAACTCTCTCCACCAAAGTGTTAAATGTGATGGATTTCATTTGACCACTAGCTTGTAGAGATTCAAGGTAGTGATAATATGTAGGGTAGAGGGAATTAATGAAGGATATGAGAGGAAGGTTGTTGGCACGCAATGGGTAGACCCGAGTTTCAACATTAATTCACCAACAAAACCCTAAGATACCGACCCTTTCAGCATGACCAACAAGCAGATGAGGTCTAACCCAAGGTATCTATTGGAAATATTGTCATTGATGGCAAAGGCTGAGGAAAAGGAAGAAAAAGAGTTTTCATGTAAGAAAATCAGTGTATGGTTGAGTTTTGGATGGGCGCATATGATTGCTGAAGAGGGTCACTGAAAACTGTCAGATCTGCAGAAGCTGTGAGGAAGATAAGCCATCGGGAGATCGAAGTTCTCAAGGTCGTGAGAACCGGGACATTAAAAATCCCGAAATCCTAACATAATTGGGACCATCCATTTGGAAGGACACGTGGCAGCGATCGGGCGCCACTGGGAGAAAGGCTTCATCGGAGAATATGGAATCAGAGTTTTGTGAGTCCCGTGAACAATTGCATCACACATCGTGAAACCGTGATATGCAATTTCCCGATAAGGCAGATAGCGTGTGGGCCACCCTAGAGGACAGGTGGCAGGTGCTTCATCAGAGAATCGGGAATCGTAGTTTCGCGAGTCCCATGAACAAGTGCATCAGACATCGCAAAATCACGATATGTGATTTCTCGATAAGGTAGATAGTGTGTGGGCCACCCTGGAGGATAGGTGGCAGGTCAAAGGCCTGTCGGAGGACCAGCGTATCGGGAATTGGAAAATCAATTTTCCCGTGAACAAAGGATTGGGGAGGAAACCTCGATGCGGAATCTGAACCATCCATTCGGTGGGACGCATGTCAGGACAACGGAGGAAGTCAGGGATTGGAAAATCGCGAACTCAAGAGGCAAAGAAACCATTACATAAGGAATTTCGAAACCCGATTTAAAAACGGGCGCATAAGTTTAATTCAAATTTGATGAGGGACCTAATCAATAGGGACCCGATTTTCCCTTCGCATTATNCAATTGCATGACAGAAAGAGTAAAACATTCATGAGCATAGCATTCAAAAATGCATACACAGAGAATATATGAACACCATGAGTTTGAATCACAGTTTTCTTGTATTAATTCAGAACATCTGTACATGGAGTCTGCTACACAACTCTCTGCTTCTCCTCTATGATCTTCATAATCTTCATCTATGTTACAATACACAATGAGGGTGTCTATATCCCGTTTCCCTCTTGTGCTCTAAAACTGTCTAATCTACACATTCAATTCTACCTACTTGCATTAAATACCATAAATTCCTTCTATCTACTAAGGAAGAGAGTGGATCGCTCAAGGTCCATTTACATTTTACAAGTGCGCTCCTTCTTAATTATCTCATTTAAGGTTGGCACATTTACTTCAAGACAATTTCAAAATTTGCGTTGGGTGCTTGTCCAACTGTCTTTTGCCTTCGCGCTGGCTCACTTGAGATGCTCCTGCATCAAAAATATTAAGTTTCCTTCAAGTATTTTAGAACCCTTTTGTAGTAGACCAATGTCCTTCACAAGGTTTTTGCATGAACCTAGAAATAATTCCAACAACAAATGAAATATACAGTTCGGTGGTGGTAATGTATATGCAACTTCTTACAAGTTGTCTGCACTTGGTTGAATCCTCAAGTTCATTGCATTCTTTTGATTTGATATTCAAAAGCTATTCCAATGGAGTGGAGACAAGGTTACGCTTAACCATGCCAAACTTTTTCAATGATTCTCCAATGTACATTGGATTTTGAATAACTTCAATGCCCAACTAGTATTGAAGATGTCCAAAATCTATAATCTCAAAGAATTTCTTCAACTCTGTTTCCATGGATGCAATATAACTTTCATTTTTCCCTATTATCAACAAATCAACTACATACACTACAAGATATACCATAGTTTTTCAAACTTTCTTGAAAAACAGAGTTGCATCATCAATATTTAAGTTCTTGAAATTCAATTTAAGAAGATTCTTAGTTAGATTTTCATGCCAGGATCACGGTTCTTTTTTCAGGCCATATAAGGAATTGGTTAGATTGCATACTTTATGTCTTTTCCCTTCACAATAAATCCTTTTGGTTGAGACATGAAGACATTCTCTTTAAATTCCACATTCAAGAAAGTAGTCTTCACATCCATTTGATGAAATTTCCATCCATTTTGTGCCACCAAGGAAAATAGAATATGAATGGTAGCCCATTTTACTGTGGGGGAAAAAGTATCCTCATAATCAATACCTTATTTTTATGCAAATCCTTTTGACATGAGCCTTTATTTGTACTTATCAAGTGAGACATACAATTTTCACTTGTTCTTGAATGCACACTTTTAGCTAATTGTTTTGGTTATGAATGGAGGTTCCACCAACTTCCACGTCACATTCTCAATGAGAACATCATATTCCTTCTACATGGATTATTTCCATTCATCATCATAAGTGGATTATTCAAATGAAGTTGGTTCAAAGTTAGTATATAAATTCAAATCACAATCATATGAAACATCCATATCATCTACATCACTTTTATTTTAATTATCTACATCACCTCCATATTATATGGTTGAATTCAATTTTCTTTTCTTTCCAACCTCATTAGGATGAACACTTTCAAGTGTCTCTATGATCCACTTTGGTGGACCATTCTGAGATGGTCCAGGTTACTCAATTGATTGATATGGTGTTGAATTCTCATCAAGACTCATCCTTTCAATCTTCTCAATCACATCATCCAAATTAACTATAGGTTATAATGAATGGGTGAGAACTTCTTCATGAGGGGGAGGTCGTGCCTCAAAAGGATATTCTAGATATTGATACAAGATATGGAGCCCCCCTTCAATATGTGGAATATTATCATCAAATTTGTGATATTTATTTACATGAGTGAATTTATCTAGATGATCAAGATGCCTCTCAACAATTTTGTCATTCTTGGAGGATTCAAGAAAAAATATATCTCTGGAAAGAATGAATTTATTGTTTACCTCATTGTAAAGACTATATGCCTTGGTGATATTTGAGTACCCCAAAAATATGCACTTCCAACTCTTTGCATCAAGATTATTTCTTTTCTCCTTAGAAATTAAGGCATAGCAGGTGGAAGCAAAGAACTTGAGATGCTTCATTAAAGGAATGAAGCCATACCACACTTCACATGGAGTCTTATTTTCAAGAGCATGATATGGACACCTATTTTTCACATAAACTGCACATAGAAATACATCATCCGAAAACATGAATTTCACATTTTTGAAAAACATCATGGAATGAACCATATTTTGGAGAGTCTTGTTCATTCTTTCATCTACACCATTATGTTGAGGATTATATGGAATTGTGGTTTGATTTTTTATCCCATGTTGATAAATATAGTTTTTGAATTCATTAGACATATATTCTCTTCCATTCTCAGTATGAAGAGAGTCAATATGAAACTGATATTCATTTTGGATCCATACATGAAAATTTTAAAAGTTTCAAAAGCTTGTGATTTATATTTCAATAAGTAAACTCAACACATCCTAGTGTAATCATCAATAAAATACATGACATATTTATTTCCATTAGTATATGGAATAGGCATGAGGCCACACAAATCAAAATGTATCATTCCAAGTTTTCTACATGTTGTGGAAGTAGAATCATGAAATGATTGTTTTCTATGTTTTCCAAGGATACAAGCATCGCATTGCTTCAAGTCCCTACGAATAGTAGGAAAACCAAAAAAACCATTATTTTTCAACAAATGAAGGATGTTATAATTAATGCCACCAAATATAACATGCCACAAGAGACTAGATGGCATTGTACCTTCACCGTGATGGGAGAGGCATGACTAATTTTATGCATGAACATATGTCCCTTTCAACTTCAATAGTCTTCCATCTTCCACTTCGGTCAAAATGACCATGTTGTCAGAATCCTTCCTTATTTCAACCTTTCCATCGAAGATATGAATATAGTGGCCTTGTTATTAGATGTCCATAGGAGACAACAATTTCCTTCATAGCTCAAGAATATAGAGGACCTCATGAAGAAGAAAATACACGAGTCTAGGAAATTTAAGCTTGATGGTGCCAATTCTCAATGGTTTGAGACTTGATTTATCTACAAAATAAACTATGCCATCTACATTGTCATTGAAATCTTCAAAAATGTCTCTTCGAAAGGCCATGTGGCAGGTTGCACCTATGTCAAGAAATTGTGCATCTCTCCAAGAAGAAAATGAAGTGTTAAAAAAATATTTAGTTACTCCTATATTGCAATGGGAAACAATATAATGAGAAGATTCAAGTGCTTCACCTTTTTCTAGATCTGGTGTTTTACCTTCATCTTTTTTCTAATTTTGTTTTTCTTTTATCTCCTCCCATAGGTTTTTGTAGTTATTTGATTCATGTGACCCATTCTTTCTACAATAATCATAGTGAATATCATATCTCGCACCTTGGTTGTGTCTATGCCCCTTTCCTTTGAAATTATTTCTTCCACATCCTCTTTTACTACCTTATCCTCTAGAAGAATCACATGATTAATTGTTCCATTTTTTAGCAAGGTGAATGGTCTCACCAGTGGAATGAGATGACTTCTTTCCAAAGGATTTTTCATGTTTTGCAACTCTCTCCACCAAAGTGTTAAATGTGATGGATTTCATTTGACCACTAGCTTGTAGAGATTCAAGGTAGTGATAATATGTAGGGTAGAGGGAATTAATGAAGGATATGAGAGGAAGGTTGTTGGCACGCAATGGGTAGACCCGAGTTTCAACATTAATTCACCAACAAAACCCTAAGATACCGACCCTTTCAGCATGACCAACAAGCAGATGAGGTCTAACCCAAGGTATCTATTGGAAATATTGTCATTGATGGAAAAGGCTGAGGAAAAGGAAGAAAAAGAGTTTTCATGTAAGAAAATCAGTGTATGGTTGAGTTTTGGATGGGCGCATATGATCGCTGAAGAGGGTCGTTGAAAACTGTCAGATCTGCAGAAGCTGCGAGGAAGATAAGCCATCGGGAGATCGAAGTTCTCAAGGTCGTGAGAACCGAGACATTAAAAATCCCAAAATCCTAACATAATTGGGACCGTCCATTTGGAAGGACACGTGGCAGCGATCGGGCGCCACTGGGAGAAAGGCTTCATCGGAGAATATGGAATTAGAGTTTTGTGAGTCCCGTGAACAATTGCATCACACATCGTGAAACCGTGATATGCAATTTCCCGATAAGGCAGATAGCGTGTGGGCCACCCTAGAAGACAAGTGGCAGGTGCTTCATCAGAGAATCGGGAATCGTAGTTTCGCGAGTCCCATGAACAAGTGCATCAGACATCGCAAAATCACGATATGCGATTTCTCGATAAGGCAGATAGTGTGTGGGCCACCCTGGAGGATAGGTGGCAGGTCAAAGGCCTGTCGGAGGACCAGCGTATCGAGAATTGGAAAATCGATTTTCCCATGAACAAAGGATTGGGGAGGAAACCTCGATGCGGAATCTGAACCGTCCATTCGGTGGGACGCATGTCAGGACAACGGAGGAAGTCAGGGATTGGAAAATCGCGAACTCAAGAGGAAAAGAAACCATTACATAAGGAATTTCGAAACCCGATTTAAAAACGGGCGCATAAGTTTAATTCAAATTTGATGAGGGACCTAATCAATAGGGACCCGATTTTCCCTTCGCATTATTGGTTCATTATACTGAGACCTAAAACCCTAGTTGAATATTATAAGAGCGTCGTGGAGTAAACCAAAATAGTGTGAGCATTGAATGGTTTTGGACGCATGGTCTTAAGAAGGGGTCGATGCCCTTTTCTAGCGGTGATCTGCAGAAAAGGAGAGTGGTAAGGATTTTGATAGGTAGCAGGGGTCTTGTTTGTAGGATGTGGAGGCTAGTTTTTGACAGTAGGGACATCTACAGGTTGCTGAGGTCATTTGTGCAGGTCGTACAGAAGGTTTGAGGAGGGAGGAACCTCATTGTGGCAGTTGGGGTGGCAGATCTACATTGACAGAGAGTTCTCTGCAGTGGGTTTAACAACTATAAGAGCGGAGGCATCATCTCCAGGTTTATTGTCTTGTTTAATACGTGTTTAGGAGACTTTTGCAGCTGCCTTGTAGTCAGTAGATCTGTGTTTCCTTTAGAGATAATTGCATTTGTTGTCATTGCCACTAGAAATTGTTCATTAATATGATTTCGGGATACAAGTCCTAATAAGATGCCAGAACTGTCTCTTCTGAAAGAAGATGATGGCCAGCGCATAGAACACATGTGAATCTGGGGTTGAAACTGCCTAATCCAGTGTGAAAAATGATGAAACGTGGTCAGCAGTGAGTCTGAGGGTTAAAGCCTTCAGTAGAAGCATCCTACCAGTAGAAAACTGGTACTATCTTCAGGGGGTTGAAGCTCCCTTCCAAGAAAGGCTGGTAAAAGAGAGAAGGTTGGAGCCTTCTGCAGGTAGAAGCCTATGTACTAGTAAGAGTCTGCACTAGTACAATGTTGTAAAACATTTTCTTAATAATAATTATTGAAGACAGAAACAACGACAGCGGTGGTTTTCTCCTGATTTGGGTTTCCACCTTAAATCCTGGTGTTCATGTGTCTTACTCATGCATGTTGGTTTATTTGTTATTTACTACACTGAATTACTGCTTAATAGACATCTAATGAATGAATAAATTCATAATAAGATCTCTGAATGCACTCATGTTTTCTTAAGACTATACAATAGTTGGTCTCTACAAAGTAACCTA
>JZKD02S2341858.1:50060-79647 GCA_000966675.3 Picea glauca
AAATTGCTCTCGCGAAGCATGAGTCTGCAACACAAAAAAATATTGAGCTTCTCCTACCTCTGTGAACTTCGAATTGAAGAACATTACTGTTCTGAAGTTCATCCAGAGGAAAACTAAGGTCAAGATTTGATTGATTGAAGTACTGCATTTATTATACACGGTTTAAGTTAATAAGCATAGGAAGTCGAGGTGTTGAATTATTTTGAGTTCATTGCATTTGTAAATATTGTGGTAGAATTATATCGCTCTACGTAAAGCCTTCACTTATTTTTGAATTATACAGGTGCCCCATGTAGATAATGTATAGAAATAGAGATCCACGCAGGAGAGCTACAACACCTAACACTCTAGTTCAGACGAAGAACACTAAATACGTCCTCTTAGCATATACTAGTTCTCAAAACAGGCTAGGCACATTCTCGTCATGGAAGGAAATATACAGGTTATTTCACATGGAATATTTCCCAAGAAAGATGAAAATTTGAAAGCATATGCAAACATAAGGAAGAGTGGAACAAATGATGTGGTTGTTAGACCAACCCTTCTTCCTCACAATGATGCAACCCCCTGGGAATACACACATTTGAACATGCTAGCATAGATAATCAAATATTAAGCAGGAAATCCCCTAGCCTCACTGGGGGAGGATACTCTACTTAAAATGTACACGTTTCTAGTGCAAGTCATTTCCTCACCAAGCAATTTCTAGAGGAATTTGTTAAAAAGAACCCTAATTTCATTGAATTAATGGAGGATTGGTGGGATGAAGACACAGTGTCACAAAAAGTAAAATGGGGTAGACAATACACAGTACCTCAAAAGGCCATATTGGTTTCTTATGGGAATGATTTGTCATATGTATTGAGAGGTAGACATCATACATTTCAAGATGTAACTGAAGGGATAATTTTCAATTGGGCATAGATATTGAACGACAATATTTTATGCAACGTTAATGAAGTTAGCATAAAAAAAATACCAAGTTTTTATATATTAGATTATTTTATTGATTCCCTTTTCTCTTCTATTTCCTTTGTGGGAATGAACTTGACTTGGAACCATGATCTCCCACACATACACATCTATTGTTTTGTGTTGTGGAAGAGCAACTATAAAAAATATTTTTATGAACTTTGTGATGAATTTATGGTTCCACTCTTTGATCCAGGTGGATATCGGTGGCCACCCACCTATTCCACTGGCTCAAAAACCAATTTTCATTTTGGCAGTTTTTTCCTAGTTTTCCAAGTCCTAAACTTTCGGGATCGTTTTGAGGCCCCAAACAACATTTTTTGGGCCTGCCATAATCACATGGTAGGATTTAACCAAATTGTGATGACAACATGTGTAGTCCTTGGATAGTTCTTTCCAACAATCTATCATGCGTCTAAAACGAAGATTGTATGCAAAAGTTACGACCCCAATAAGTTGATGTACCAACTTACCCCATCAGGGCCCACATGACTTTTGGGACTTCCTCTCCTAGGGTTATGTTTTTGGATGTTTAGGGTTTTTTAATTTATTCTTTATGTTAAAAAGGCCTTTGGAGCCTCATTGTAACCATATCTGGCGAATGAGCATAGCTGACACATCTCTTCTCAGAGATAAGATACCACCATTCTAGCTAGCTTGTGTGCTTTTGCATTTTACAATATTTTGTATTTCAGCCAGACATTAATATAATATGAGATTCACTGTATTACTGTGTCATTTCCATATCTCTATGTAATTCTTTGTTATATCTATGTTATATCTTTGCCTTCGTATCGTTCCTAAAACAATCCGGATCAATGGTATTAGAGCGATCTTGATCCGGATTTAGGAGCGGAACGAACTGATTAAAAAACTAAATACAATAAACACAAAGATATGAAGAACGACACAAATATCCAGTGAAAAATATCTTTTATTGAATAAATGAAATAGGTTGAAACTGTAAAACTTCAAAACTGAAACACTGCTCGAATGGTGGTAGTTATCTCTGAGAAGAGATGTGGCTGCTACGCGCATCTGTCTGAGAAAAATGATTACAATGAGGCTCCAGAGGCCCTTTTAACATTACTCATGAATGCCAAAACCATAGACATCCAAAAACCTAACCCTAGGAGATGAAACGCCAAAAGTTATGTGGGCCCCTATGGGTAAGTTGGTACCTCAACTTCCCAGGGTCGTAACTTTTGCAAAGGACCTTCGTTTTAGGCGCGTGATATCCCATTGAAAACGTCTTTTCGAGAACTACACATTATGCTGTCAAACTCTGACTCTGTCTACAGCTTGACTGTGGCGATAAAAAAAAACATTGTTTAGGGCCCCAAAACGGCCCTTGAAGTACAGAAAGATGTGATGACATGAAAACATACAAAATAAGCCAATTCGATTAGGTGGGAGGCCACCAATATCCACTTGGAGGATGTGTAGGGCTTCAGACAGCCTCGGAAATGTAGTACCCACAATTACAAAGAAGTACAGAAGAACGTGTTGAACTAAAAACTATCAAGAGGAGCCAGTTGGAATAGGTGGGTGGCCACCAATATACACCTGGATCAAATCTACTCCTTTTTGTCCTCAGTGCATGTCTCTAATGAGGTCCCAGTATACACAGTTAGGTCTCAAGCTTATATCTCTTGAGTTTTATCGCTCTCGCACACCCAAGTGACCTTCCATGGTGGAAGAAAATAGGGATGATGGGACATAAGATCCTTTCAAACTGTTGCTCGAGGAATCCCTCGCATGATGAGATGATGGATAATTTCACCCATATCCTTCGACAGTTTCTGGAAACAACAGAGGCACCCTTCAACCAGAAATCACTTCGGAGTTTGAAACCATTCAAGGTACAATTTAAATTTGATATTCCTTTTTTTGAAAGACAGATAGATGTTGACGCTTTGGAAAAATGATTAAATATGCTAGAGGGTTATTTCTTTGCCCACAAATTTTCCAACAGTGAATAGATCACCTTCACGCTCTTTAAGGCCCTTCCCCATGTTATATATTGGTGGGAGACTTACTATGAGAAACATGTCGAGGATGAGTATGTATTTTTTGGGCTAGGACCCACTTGGGTTGATTTTGTTGATTCCCTCAAGGAACAATATTACTGTGTTGGAAGTTATGATGACTAGTACAAGAGATGGACCACACTGCGCCAAGAGATAGGCCAAATGGTACCGGATTTCACAAATAATTTCCATACCTTGCACACCAAGCTGGGTATCAAATATTTTAAGTGGCATCTGGTCCTAAAATACAATGGGGCTCTACATAGGTAAATCCAAACTGAAATGGAGTTTCTATACATCTCATCATTGGGAGTCGCTTATCTATATGATGTCAAAATCAAGAAGAAATTCAAGAAGCAAAAAAAGGAGTTCGGGTCTACAAATACGCAACAAACAAAGTATGGTAAGGGTGGCCCTAACTCCCAAGCCAAAGGATAGATAAAGGATGGAGAACTCGAGGATAACTAGCCCAAGCCACCAAAAAAAAAAGGTAATGGGAAGTCAAAGAAAGACACCGGAAAATGGTGCAAGTTCCACAAAATCCCTTGGCACAATACTAATGAATGTCACTCCAAACAATACTTTTTGGCTGAGACGAAATCCCTAGGGTCAGATGCTAACTCAGACTCTGATTATGAACCATAAAAGGGAAGGAATATCATTGATGCATAACCTAGTGTCACCATCTCTACCACAAAAGTCCATCCTGTGGAACCGGAGGAGCCTAAAGAAGGGGAGTGTATTTTCCACTGACAGATGTGGGTGAAGGGAACCCCACTCCATTTCATTGTTGACAGTGATAGCCAGAATAAATTGATCTCAACAGATGTTTTCAAGAGGTTGAACATGAAAATTACGCAACATTCTCATCCATACACCATCAGTTGGCTCAGCTAGGGACAAGACATCCACGTCATCCAACAATGTCACCTGCACTACATCATCAAACCCTTCAAAGATGAGGTATTGTGTGATGTTTCCCCACTTGAAGTTTTTTATGTTTTTCTAGAACAACCATATATGTGGAAGCATCATGTTGTTTATGAATCTAGGCCTTGTAGTTTCAGTATTACTTTGGGAGATCAACTCTACAAGGCACCGGAGGCAGTCCCAAATACTGTGGTCTCTTTGATTTCTACGAAGCAGTGCAGAAAGGTGGTTCCTCAGACCAGGATATTTTTCTTTTGTATGGTTTGATTGGAAGGTGAATGGAAGGTCACTACAACTGCCAAAACCTCTACATGAGATCTTTCTTCCCAGTAGAAATAAGCGAATAGAATAGTCGAAGAGTACAAAGACATATTCTCTTCGCATACTAGGGTGCATGTGCACTGTTAGGTAAAGCACTCAATTTATATGACACCCGGTGATCCTATACCTAACAACCTTGTATATAGGCATTCTATTATGGATAATGAAGAAATCAAATTCCATATCTAAAAGTTAATTTTGAAGGGCCACATCAGACTAAGCTCCTCACCTTACGGGAGCCCAATTTTTCTAGTACAAAAGAAGGACGAGACATGGAGACTTTATATTGATTATAGAGCCCTAAAAAATATCATAGTCAAGAACCGATACCCAATTCCTTGGATTGATGATCATATCGATCAGTTCAAGGGAGCCAAGTTTTTCAGTAAAATTGATCTGAAGTTGTCACATACCCACTAAGGTAACTAAAATTTTTGTCTTTTCTTCGAGGGATAAGATCCCTGAATCCCTACGGGGCCTAGCGCATGTGCCTTTCGCAACTCGGGAGTTGGAAGGTCAAGGTTCTCGACTCCTCTTTCTCCTAACGCTGATACCTGAAATGCGACACGGGTATGGCTCCTTCCTCACTAGCGCCTTCTACATGTAATCGTAGGCAAGGCTAATCCCTGGCACTAATCACAACTCGTGACTTTGCGAGTTGGGGTGTTAAGCCCTCGTGCTCCTCCTTTGCGAATTCCTGAGATACGATAAGTCAATCAATGTGTTGACTCTTTTCTAGGCGACAGGTGTCCTTCAGGGGACCCTTTTCTGCAGTCTGATACCACACGAAGGTTATGATCCAATGGTTCTCCCGAGGCTTGGATACAATGAACACGATCATGTCGCGATCTCGCAGATTGTGAGTTTGATAAATCCTACCCTGAACCACTCCAAGTCGTGAGTCAGTGAAATGCTACCCAATTGCCAGGTGTCCTGTGCCGACGGACGATTCCAAATACTTCAGGATTTTCAAAACGTTGTCAAGTCCACTCTCCTGCCTCTGCCTAGGTTAAGATCGACGGTAAGTAAAGCTCCGACAAATTCTTGGATTGATAGTCCTAGACAAGGGTGGGGCCCACTTTAAGACGCCAATTCCAGACCCCCCCCTTATTAAAGGTAGATAGGTAAAGGGGGTCTGAAATCCAACCTTGACCGTAGATCCGGACTCCCCAATCCATGTCGTTGAAACATGCGCGCTCAATTCCGGACCCCCCCCTGCTTTAAAGGTAGAATGGCAAGGGGGCTCCAGAATGGAACCCTGGACGTAGATCTGGGCGCGCAGATTCTAGCTGCCCAGATTCACCTATCTTTTAACAAAACATGCATTTTGAGACCTAACTTAAGGTAAGTGGTTCCTCTTGACAGATCCATCAACTTTGACAGACCTGGGGTATTTTCGAGCGCGAGTAGGCGAAACGCTGAGCTTTTGCCGCATGCCCTCCTTGATGGATCACTACGATCAAATCACAACTTCGCGCATCGCGAGTTCGAACGGTATGTTCTTTGACCTTCTTTCTCTACGAGTCAACGAAACGCTGAGCTCTCACCACGCATCTCTTATGATGGATGACTCTGATGATTTCGGAACTTGTCTTATGGACCCTCTTATGAATCCAAAGAATATTAGCCCGCATGCTTCAGATCTGACAGCTCAGATCTGTTTTCCTCATGCACTCACTTCTCGCTGTCTGGACGTGGATTTTTGACGGTCCAAATCTCTCCTCTGCGGCTAATCGAACAATAGTTATCGCTCTTCCTCCTGAGCTTGGAATTTCTTCTGTCTAGGAAGGATTCTCTAAGGGTCGAAGGCTTCGACCTTTGATTCACTTGCGAGCCCTGTGACCTTGGGTCTTGTCTGAATTCCCCTTCACTCTGGTTATCTACACTCATCATATCTTGCGAGAACTATAAGCGTCGATGCGTTAATGCCTACGCTCCTTCCTCAAATTCAACGGTCGTGATAGACCTTGGGTCCTCCCGAACGAATCTCATCCATTCGTCTTCCAAACAGAAGGACATTTCCTTTCGATACTTGAATCTCGTTATCTCCTGGACTTAACGCTTGGAAGATTTCTTCCGCACACTCCTTACATTCATTTGCCCAATCTAGAGCTTAAATGGTTCTCGATTGTTGCTTGCCTCATAGAGAGCCTGTGTGGGTATGCACTACCTCTCCTGAAGTTGATCCGCTATGTCCTTGAAGGGACTCAGAATGATAGGGGGTTGATGTGCATGCAGGAAACTACATCTAAGGTCGACAAAATCACAGTTCACGACTTCTAGCTTAAGACACTACAAAATCTTGAGCAAACAAGACAACTCTCGATGGAGCGAACTCATGCCCCAAACTTAATCATTTGTACAGAAATCAACTATGATATGTAAATATACACCTGCATCCATTATTTACAGTCTAAAACACTAGGCAATCATTCCACTCAGAAGTCATTATGGTTGTATAAACAGGAGCATGTATTCATGATAACTCAATTCAAAATACAAGGCATAAAACACTTATCAGATTCACCAGACGTGATGCAACTACTGAGAGGGGTGCTCGTTTCCACCCAACCATAGGCTCAGTGACTCTAAAGGGATTTTCCACTAGCCACCCCTGAGCTAGACCATGATGCTTTGAGATTCAGTCTCCTACTTCCAACTCAATGGAATTCCAGGATGAAGGTTACTGTCCTTCTCCTGATACAAGAAATGATTCCAGGATGAAGGTTACTCTCTTTCTCCTCTGCTCAGAACTCCCCCTGTTTCCAAATTTTCTCTAGTTCTCTTCTGCAATCCCCGTCGCACGTGCTCTCTCCTCCCACACACTCCCTTTCTTGCCTCTTTCCTGCAAGATTGCATGTGGCGTGAATTTCCCTGCTCGTGGTCAGGTCTGAGAGATTTTTACGGATGGGTGGTTCACCCCCATCCCCTCATTAAATCTTGAGGAGCCTCCCCACCTACCGATCTGACGGGAAATTCATTCCAGGGTCAGAGAGTTGCTTTGGTCTTTGAGCAAGTAAAAACTAGTACAGTACTGTCTCGGTGGAAGTTAACACAACCATTCCAGTTCCTTCCACCATGTCTCAGTAGCCATCGTGGTCTCTTTTAGCACATCCCCATCTCAACAGTCATGCAACACATATTCATAACATAATTTACATTCATCGACCTTTTATACAAAGGTCCATCAAATCAAACATTCACATCTTTGAGTTTTCCATAGTTCTTGGCCAATGTAGTTATTTTTACAGACTAGGGGAAATAGGGTGTTACAATTCCCTCCCCCTTAAAGGAACATCATTCTTGATGTTCTATCTACCAATACATCATGTATGTATAGAAGTAAACAAAATCGGGTATGCATGTTTCATGGCATCTTCCATTTCCCACGTAGCCTCATCTGGGCCAAAATGTTTCCACTGCACCTTGGCTTGTGCAATGGTTTGGTTCCTGAGTGGGGTTTCCTTTATGTCTAGTATGAATTGAGGTCCTGGCAGGAACTCTCCATGGATCATAGACCAGTCAATTATATGATTAGAATCGTGTACATATTTCTTCAATAATGAAACATGGAAAAAATTATGTGCTTTTACTGTGGGAGGGAGTGCTAGCCTATAAGCTACAGGTCCCACTCTATCTAGAACTTCAAAGGGTCCAAAATACCAAGGTGCCAACTTGGCACAAGCTCCCATCCTCAGGGAACTCTTCCTGGGCCTAACTCTGAGATATACATGGTCTCCCATCTTGAATTCTCTTGGAGTTCTCTTTCGGTCGGCGTAACTTTTCTATCTGTTCTGAGCGACCTTTAGATTTTGTTTTATCTAAATCACCTGTTGTTCCATTTCTTTCAACATGCCGGGTCCAATAGTAATTCTGTTTACGGGATTACTCCAACTGACTGGAGTTTTTCACGGCCTACCATAGAGGACTTCGAAAGGACTCATCTTCAGGGATTCTTGGTGGCCGTTGTTGTAGGCAAATTCCACCAGTGGGAGGTAATATTCCCACTTTTTGGGTTGATGCATTACATGCATCCTTAGCATGTCTTCAATTATTTGGTTCACTCTTTCCGTCTACCCATTGGTTTGAGGGTGATAGGCGGTGCTGAACAGTAATTTGGTCTCCTAACCAATCGTCAAGGATTTCCAAAAGTTGGAAGTAAATTTTGTGTCTCTGTCAGATATGATCTTTTTAGGCATACCATGTAGTTTGAATATCTCCTTCATGAATACGTTGGCAATGTCTATTTCCTTGAAATTCGACTTGACGGGGATAAAATGAGTGGACTTTCTCAATTTATCCATCACTACCATGATGGCATCATTCTGTTTGGTCAAGGTTGGTAATCCGGTGATGAAATCCATGTAGACGGTTTCCCATTTCCATTCTGGGATTGGTAGAGGCTGTAATAATCCTGCTGGGTGTCGGTGTTTTGTTTTAACCTGTTGACATTATATGCAATGGGCTAGGTATTCATCTATGTCTTTCTTCAATCCAGGCTAATAGAATTGTTTCCTGGTGGTCGTGATCATCTTCTGGTATCCTGGATGACCAGTATACGGTCTTTTATGTAGTTCATCCATTATGAACCTCTTCAAGTCATCACAATCTGGAATATACAATCTGTTTTTGTAGGTTAAAAGACCTCCATCTGTCATCTGATAGCCTTCGTACTTTATCCCTGTGGGTTCTTGTTCCAGATACGAGGTCACGGTCTGGAAGAATGTGTCTATTTCTTGTGCATTCCCGACTTTTTCTTTGACATTCGTCTCGTAGGTGCTCACTGCTACCAAGTGAATTTTTTTCATACTTCTTACTAAGGGCATCGAACACCTTATTTTCCTTTCCTTTAATATGTTTGATTTCAAAATCAAACTCACTAAGGAGGGCCATCCACCTAGCTTGTCTGGCATTGAGCTTTGGTTGGTTGGTCAAACAGATATCGCAACCCACAATGGTCTGTCATAAGTACAAATTTCCTCCCCAGGAGGTAATACCTCCACATTTTTAAGGCATGCACTATGGCAGCCAGTTCTAGATCATGGGTCACATAGTTGACTTCATGCTCACTAAATTTTCGGGATTCATAGTAGACTACACTTCCTTCTTACATAAGGACTCCTCTGAGCCCTTCCTTGCAAGCATCTGTGCACATGATGAAGTCATCTTCCGGGTCGGCGATCTTTAATACGGGTGCGTGGGTAAGTAGATGTTTTAGGGTTTGAAATCTTTCTTCACATTCCTATGTCCACGTGAATTTATCTCCCTTCTTCTGGAGGGCAGTGACTGGACAACCAATCTTGGTGAATCCTTTTATAAATATTCTATAGTATCCTGCTAAGCCCATAAAGGATCTGATATCTAAAACATCCTTTGGGGTAGGTCATTCCATGATAGACCTGATCTTGTCAGGGTCTACTGCTACTCCTTCTTCAGATATGACATGGCCCAAGTAATGTATTTGCTTCTAGAAAAATTCACACTTGCTAAATTTGGCATAGAGCTGATGTTCTCTTAGCACTTGAAGCACAAGTCTAAGATGCTCCTCATGTTCCTCTCTATTCTTGGATTAAATTAATATATCGTCAATAAAAACCAATACAAACTTGTCTAGAAATTTGCTGAGCACATTGTTCATCAAGCACATAAAAGTGGAAGGGCCATTGGTTAATCCAAATGGTACTACCACAAACTCATAGTGACCATATCTTGTCCTAAAGGAAGTTTTGTGGATGTCTTCACCCTTGATTCAGACTTGATGGTATCCAGATCTCAATTCAATCTTTTAGAAGATGGAAGCACCCCCCAATTGATCGAACAGGTCATCGATCCTAGGTAAGGGGTACTTGTTCTTTATGGTTACCTTATTGAGTTGTCTATAATCTACACACAGTCGGAGGGTACCATCTTTCTTTTTCACAAACAGGACTGGTGTTCCCCTTGGATACACGTTGGGCCGGATATAGCCTTTGTCCATCATTTCCTTTAGTTGTAATTTAAGCTCAACTAGCTCGGGCATGCTCATCCTATAAAGTGTCCTAGACACTGGCACCGCTCCTGGCGCAAGTTCTATCGAGAAGTCAATGTCCCTTCTCGGAGGTAGACCCGATACCTCTTCCGGAAATACATCCCTATATTCCCTTAATGTGGGGTGGTCTTCGAGGCTTGGTTTATCATCTTCAACTGATTCCCACACCTATATCACATATAGTGGACATCCCTTTCTACAATACTTTCTCATTTGAAGAGCTAATATTTGTCTCACCGAGACAGGTTTTTGGATTCCTTGAAGGGTTATCCTTCTCCCTTCTTCACTCACACATTCTAAGGTCTTATGGTAACAGTCTAGTCTGGCTTTATATGTGGCTAGCCAGTCCATACCAATCAACAGGTCATACGATCCTAGGGGTAGTATGTTAAGGGTTTCTTGTGTGGGGAATTCACCCATGGTGAATTGGCAAGATGGTATGACCTCCTCTACCTTTCTTTTGGTGCCAGTGGCTAACTGTACAACCCATGGTTGGGCATGTTTATGTGGCTATAATCTACACTTATCAACAACCTTAGGAGCTATATAACTCAAATTTGAACCAAGGTCAATTAGAATAGACACTAGATGGTTGGTGATCATACCTTCTATCTCCACCACTGAAGCTTGGTGGTCAGCCTATTGATTATCCAAGGCTGCATAAATTTGCGGCACGCTCCTAGCCACGTCATTGATGGTGGTAGCTTATTGAATGTTGTAAATTCTCTAACTGTTCTGTTGTCGGTGCCGGAATTCCCTCAGTAGATGTTCCTCTCCACAATCCCAACATTTCAAGGGTTCTCTCTTTGGGTTATCAATCTTCCCTGGGGTAGATTCAGAAGGTTTATTTCCGCTCTGGGAGCGGAAATTCTGTTGGCATACACTTCGTGTTAGGAAGCTCATCCTTGAGTCCTTTTTATATTTTTTTATTCTTGGGGATTTAAATCCCTTTTTCTGGAATCCCGAACAATTCTTCTGCTTCCATCCTTCGTGAGGTTATGTTCAATGCCCAAGATATTCATAATAATATCTTGCTTTTCGGATAGTGTCTTCTAGGGTATTTGGCTCGTCAAACTCAATCAAGTTCTGATAGTCTTTAGGTAGTCCACTGATGAATCGTTGCACCTTTGCCTTTTCTACTTTTATATAGGGTACGTACCTCAACAACTCGAGGAATCTGCTGACATATTCCTCTATGGTGAGTTGCCCCTTTAGTATTTTCGTCAAAATAATTTTTTGATAGATACCTCTTCCTGAAGTATTTCTCGAACCGTTCCCAAGATAGGTCCTCTTCGTGAATCCTTTTTACATTCTTAAGGTCTTCCCACCAAATGGAATCCTTTCCATTCAAGTTGAAAGTGGCTACTTGGGCCTTCAAGTTTTCTGAGAAGTCATGGACTTTGAAATACTTCTTTAGTCCAAGCAGCCAGGCCTCCGCTTCCTGCCCCTTTTTTATTTCACCGTCGAAAGAAGGTGGTTTGGCCTTCTTGAATTATTCAAGATTATGACTTTTGGAATGCTTTCTGTTCTTCCGTTGTCTTCGAGCATAAGAACTAGTTCTGCTACTAAGATCCCTCCGAGTCACTAGTTTCTTTCCAGAGGAATCATTTGACGCTTGTCCCTTATCTCTGGGGTGGACCTTTCTTGAGGTGATGTTTCTAGTGTGGCCACTCAAAAGATCATGTTTCTGTATCTCAGGTGGACTTCTACTTTTCTTTTTCTGTCATCGGTCCGCGTGACTAGTGTTAGGTTCATGTTGCAATTGTCTTTGTATGTTGGATAAACTCTACAGTAAGACTGCATTAATTTCCGTTTGCTTTTCTTGCTCTTTTATCATTCTCTTGTTGTCGGCCTTACAGCTCTATAGTCTGACCATGAGGCTCCTCACAGTCTCAACTAGATCTGGAGGGGTCCCTACCGCCCTCTTTCTGTCAGACTCTTCGTCTCTATTTTGGGATCCATCCCCCGCTTCTTGGTGTGTCACCATTCTATGCGCCTGTAGTTTCCCGTGGTTGATCGTTCGCTTGTCAGGAAAAACACTTGTTGTTGGTCGATATTTATATTTATTCATAAGCAATGCATAATTCATATTTTTCAAATGCACACATAGCATACGAATTTTCATTCTTAACTTCAAATTTTGACTAAGGGGTTAAGATAGAGGATTACTCCTAAGAGTACATCAAATGGAGTTTCTACGCAACTCGTTCATGAGCCTAAGCAGGCCAAGTGTTGTAACCATGCTCTGATACCAATTTGTCACATACCCACTAAGGTAACTAAAAATTTTATCTTTTCTTCGAGGGATAAGATCCCTGAATCCCTACTAGGCCTAGAGCATGCGCCTTTTGCAACTTGGGAGTTGGCGGGTCAAGGTTCTCGACTCCTCTTTCTCCTAACGCTGATACCCGAAATGCAACATGGGTATGGATCCTTCCTCACTAGTGCCTTCTACATGTAATCATAGGCCATGATAAGCCCTAGCACTACTCGCAACTCACGACTTCACGAGTTGGGGTGTTGAGCCCTCATGCTCCTCCTTTGCAAATTCTCGAGATATGATAAGTCAATCAATGGGTTGACTCTTTTCCAGGCGACAGGTGTCCTTCAGGCGACCTTTTTCTATAGTCCGATACCACGTGGAGGTTCTGATCCAATAGTTCTCCCGAGGCTTGGATCCAACAACCACGATCATGTCCCGATCTTGCGGATCGTGAGTTCGAGCAATCCTACCCTGAACCACTACAAGTCGTGAGTCAACGAAATGCTACCCGACTGCCATGTGTCCTGTGCTGACAGACGGTTTCGAATACTTAGGGATTTTCAGAACATTGTCCAGTCCACTCTCCTGCCTCTGCCTAGGTTAAGATCGATGGTCAATAAAGCTCTGGAAAATTCTTGGATCGATGGTCGTGGACAAGGGTGGGGCCCACTTTAAGCCACCAATTCTAGACCCCCCCCGCCCCCTACTGAAGGTAGATAGGCAAAGGGGGTCTAGAATACAATCTTGACCATATATATGGGCTACCCAATCCATGTCGTTGAAACATGTGCGCTCAATTTTGGACCCCCCCATCCGCTTTAAAGGAAGAATGACAAGGGGGCTTCGGAATGGAACCCTGGCCGTAGATCTGGGCGTGCAGATTCTGGCCTCCCAAATTCGCCCACCTTTTAACGAAACATGCATTTTGAGACCTAACTTAGGGTAAGTGGTTCCTCTTGGCAGATCCATCGGTTTTGACAAACCTCGAGTATTTCCGAGTGCGAGTAGGCGAAACGTTGAGCTTTCACCACATGCCCTCCTTTATGGACGACTATGATCAAATTGCAACTTCGTGCATCGCGAGTTCAAACGGTATGTTCTTTGACCTTCTTGCTCTATGATTCAGTGAAATGTTGAGTTCTCACCACGCGTACCTTCTGATGGACAACTCTGATGATTTCGGAACTTGTCTTGTGGACCTTCCTCTGAATCCAATGAATATTAGCCCGCATGCTTCAGATCTGACAGCTCAGATATGCTTTCCTCATGCACTCACTTCTCGTTGTCTGGACGTGGATTTTTGACGGTCCAGATCTCTCCTCTACGGCTAATCGAACGATAGTTATCACTCTTCCTCTTGAGCTTGGAATTTCTCTCGTCTGGGAAGGATTCTCTAAGGGTCGAAGGCTTCAACCTTTTATTCATTTGCGAGCCCTTTGACCTTGGGTCTCGTCTATATTCCCCTTCACTCTGGTTATCTACACTGATCATATCTTGCGAGGACTATAAGTGTCGAGGCGTTAATTCCTACACTCCTTCCTCAAATTCAATGGTCGTGATAGACCTTGGGTCCTCCCAAATGGATCTCGTCCGTTCGTCTTCCAAATGGAAGGACATTTCCTTTCGATACTTGAATCTCATTATGTACTGGACTTAATGCTTGGAAGAATTCTTCCGCGCTCTCCTTACATTCATTTGCCCAGTTTAGAGATTAAATGGTTCTCGATTGTTGCTTGCCTCATAGAGAGCCTGTGCAAGTATGCACTACCTCTTCTGAAGTTGATCCACTCTGTCCTTAAAGGGACTCAGAATGATAGGTGGTCGATGTGCATGCATGAAACCACATCTAAGGTCACCGAACTCACAGTTCGCGACTTCTAGCTTAAGACATTATAGAATCTCGAGCAGACAAGACAACTCTCGATGGAGTGAACTCATGCCCCAAACTTAATCATTTGTATAGAAATCAAATATGATATGTAAATATACACCTGCATCCATTATTTACAGTCTAAAACACCAAGTAATCATTCCACTCAGAAGTCATTATGGCCATATAAACAGGAGCATGTATTCATGATAAATAAATTCAAAATACAAGGCATAAAACACTTATCAGATTCACCAGGCATGATGCAACTGCTGAGAGGGGTGCTCATTTCCACCCAAAGATAGGCTCAATTACTCCAAAGGGATTTACCACTAGCCACCCCCGAGCTAGAACATGATTCTTTGAGATTTAGTCTCCTACTTCCATCTCAACGGAAGTCTAGGACGAAGGTTACTCTCCTTCTCCTGATACAGTAAATGATTCCAGGATGAAGGTTACTCTCCTTCTCCTCTTCTCATAACTCCTCCTGTTTCCAGAGTTTCTCCAGTTCTCTTCTGCGATCTCTGTCACACGTGCTCTCTCCTCCCACACACTCCCTTTCTTGCCTCTTTCCTGCAAGATTGCGTGTGGCATGAATTTCCCCACTCGTGGTAAGGTCTGAGAGATTTTTATGGATGGGTGGTTCACCCCTATCCCCTCATTAACTCTTGAGGGTCCTCCCCACCTACCGATCTGACGAGAAATTCATTCCAGGGTCTTTGAGCAAGTAAAAAACCAGTATAGTACTGGCTCAGTGGAAGTTAACGCAACCATTCCAGGTCCCTTCCACCACCTCTCAATAACCATCGTGGTCTCTTTTAGCACATCCCCCTCTCAACATTCATGCAACACATATTCATAACATAATTTACATTCATTGACCTTTTATATAAAGGTCTGTCAAATCAAACATTCACATCTTTGAGTTTTCCATAGTTCCTGGCCAATATAGTTATTTTTACAGACTGGGGGAAACAGGGTGTTACAAAAGTCATGTTACCACTAGGTGAAGATTAAGCAAACTAATGTGTGGAAGACAACCTTCAAGTCCAAAGGAAGCCTATTTGAGTGGTTGGTCATGCATTTTGTATCGACTAATTCCCTGACCACATTCATGCAGATGATGGATGATATATTACATCCATTCACAAACTCCTTTGTGGTTGTGTATTTGGATGACATCTTCATCTTCAACAAAACTTGGGAGGAACATTTGGAGCATATTCAACATGTATTGGGAACCATACGACAACAAAAGTTATATGCAAATTTGGAGATGTATTCCTTCGGCATGCATAGAATCCAATATTTGGGATACATCATGGATGATCAGGGTGTGCATGTGTATCCATCCAAGATCCAATTCATCCGCGATTGGCCGACCTTGAAAACAATGACCGACCTTTGCAAATTCTTGGTCCTTTCTAACTTCTACCGAATATTTGTGTTGGAGTTCTCTCATATCACTTGGGACCTAAGCTAAGTGACCAAGGGTTGTGCAAAGGCTAATTTTGTGTGGTCTACACCCCAACATAAATCATTCGAGGATCTGAAAAAAACCCCTCTGCTCAACACCAGTCCTCATTATTCCAGACCTGCAATGGCCATTTGATATTTAGATAAATACTTCAAATTATGCTATCATTGCATTCCTCAGTCAACATGGGCATTCGGTATCCTATCATAATGGAATTTTTTCTGATGTCGTTTGAAGATACCTCACCTATGAAAAAGATATGTAATCCAATGTGCAGGCATGTTGACAATGGAAGCATTACATTCTGGGGAAGGAAACAATCATCCACACTAATCACATGCCTCTGCAATTCATGAAGACCCAAGGGAAGTTACAAAATGAACGCCATCAGAAGTAGTCCACATACCTGCAACAATTCCACTTTAATATCAAGTATAAGGAGGTTAGCACCAACCATGTCGCATACTGCCTCAGTCGACCCCTGGTGGAAGTGCTAACCACAGTTCTCAAATCCTGTGGACATGAGACATCTGGATGGCCACAATTATACAATAATGACTCTGACTTTTCTACTTCCTATCAAACATTCAACGCAGGATTTTTTTTTTCCAACTTTCATCTCTATGACAGATTATTATTCCATTTGAAACACCTCTATGTTCCTTCAAGCGAGCCTACAAAGATGATTTGGAAATCTCTTTACAACCAGAAAGCGAGAAATTTTGGTGTAGAAAAGATAGTGGCAGTACTGCAGAAGCATTTTATTGTCCAAAGATTCGACAAAATGTATGCAAGTACATCATATCCTGCACCATATGTGTCATTTCCAAGCCTGCCATCAATAAATAGGGGATATACACCCCTCTTCCTATTCCGGATAGGCCTTAGGATTCCATATCCATGGACTACATGCCCGGTATTCCTTCAACCAAGCATGGGAATGATTGTTTCTTCATGGTCATTGATCAATTCTCTAAGATGGCAATTTTGGCACCCTGCAAGAAGAGGATCACAGCAGAGGCCACTGCCAAGATCTTCTTCACACATGTTTGGGTTCATCTTGGGCTACCACGAACTATAATATTTGATCGAGACAATAGATTCATAAACACCTTTTGGTCCAGCTTATGGTCGATGATGGACACCAAGCTGGCCAAATCGACTACCTTCCACCCACAGACTGATGGAAAAACAAAGGTAGTCAACATGATGATTATCCATATCCTACAAATGTATAATTACAAACATCCACACACATGGGATGAAATCCTTCCGTATGTTCAACATAACTAAAACAGATCCCTCCATGGCCCTATTGGCCACAACCCTTTTTAGGTGTGCTTGGGGTTCCAACCATTTCCCCCCCATTGCAACCACACATGAAGAGTCCTCCCATGCTCAGATAGAGGTTGATAGGGAATCTGAATTCATTGAGCTCATCTAGCACATCCGACAACAAGTTCATGATATTGTGCAAAAATCCAATTCCAAGTACAAGAAGCGCCACGATCAACATCGGGTACTGCACAAATTTCATGTGGGGGATAAGGTTTGGTTGCATTTGCAGAAAGAGAGTCTCACATGACAACATAGGAACATATGACCACTCTGATACGAGACTTACACCATCACCAAGGTTGTGGGTGATAATGCTTTTGAATTAAGTATTCCTCCTTTCTTTGGATGGCACCCAGTATTTAATGTGGAACTGCTCTGACCATATTTTCCACCTCTCTTGGACACTTCAGATGCAACCAAGAAGTTGTCCCCTAAATAATTCAATCCTTCATGCATCAAATAGGAAAAAATTGATCATATCATGGACACCAAGACAAAGGATACCCTCTATCAGAATATCAAACTCTATTGGGTCGTCAAAGCAGGGTAGTTTCTTCATCAGAGAAAATGGCTCACCAGGAGTCAGGTTCAACAAACGTTTCCTCATCTAATGAAGGAACTTGACACAATGGATACCATTGCTTCCCAAGGGAGGAGGAATGATCCAATTGGATATCGGTGGCCACCCACCTATTCCACTGGCTCAAATATTAATTTCCATTTTGGCAGTTTTTTCCTAGTTTTTCAGGTCTTAAACTTTCAGGGTCGTTTTGAGGCCCTAAACAACATTTTTTGGGCCCGCGACATTAACATTGTTGAATTTATCCAGCATGTAATGAAAACATGTGTAGTCTTCAGATAGTTCTTTCCAATGAGCTATCATGCGCCTAAAACGAAGGTAATATGCAAAAGTTACGACCCTAGGAAGTTGATGTACCAACTTACCCCGTCAGGGCCCACATGAATTTTGGCGCTTCTTCTCCTAGGGTTGGTTTTTTGGATGTTTAGGGTTTCTCATTCATTCTTTATGTTAAAAAATCATTTGGAGTCTCATTGTAACCAGATTCTACCGAATGAGCATAGCCGACACATCTCTTCTCAGAGATAAGCTACCACCATTCTAGCTAGCTTGTGTGTTTTTTCATTTTACAGTCTTTTGTATTTCAGACAGTCATTAATAGAATATGAGATTTCATGAATTAATTTTTCCTTTCCATATCTCTATCTAATTCTTTGTTATATATATGTTATATCTCTTCCTTCATATTATTCATAAAATAATCTGGATCACTCTTCCAAATTATTTTTGGACAATCCCCCCAAAGGATGTCTTTTGAATCTGTAGAATCCCCAAAGGATGTGGATTACTAGTATATGGAAAAACATTATACCTATATCATGGTTTTCAAGTGCTCCACCCCACAACATATTTTACTTAAATATGTTCCAAATAGACTTTTATGGAGAGAGATAACATACCAAACTATTGAGAAAGGTATTGCCAAAATTTATCGGCTAGTAATAAAAGAGTATGGCCCCAATATCCAATCACGATAGGAAACTTCACATTTCTAAATAATACACATTCCAAGAAGGAGGTAAAAACTATGAAAGGAATGATTTTATGCATAGGAACTCCCAGAAACCATGACCCTAGAGGGTTGATCATTGAACACTTCAAAATATTAAAAATAATATCTACATTTCAACATAACCCTAATGGCGAAGACATTCTCTTCTGAGGGGCTAGGTATTATGAGTAAGTAGCATTCCGCATGCCAAATTCTCACCAATTGATGATGCTAAAGGAATATCAAGATAAAAAGAATAATTTGTTCCAAGAACAAAAACAGAAATTGATACTTAATGCACTAGAGCAAGAAGAGGAAAATAAAAATACCTATTAGCAGAAAGACTATGAAAGTATAAAGAGAGTCATGGACCTATAAGAAAAATTAATAAATAAGGTATTCGATGAAGAAGAAAGTTTGAGATGATAGGAACAAGAAGAAAGACGCGAGGATGAAAAGAAAAAGGAAGGTGAGGAGGAATCAAACAAACAAAAGGAATAATAAGAGAGAAAAGAAGAGGAAGAGAGAAAAAGAAAATAATAAGAGGAAAGAATACCTAGAGAAGTAACATAGAGAGAGGAGAAAGAAAGAAAGAAGAAATAAGAAGAAGAAAGGAAAATGAAGTAGGAGGAAGAAGAAAGAAGGTAAAAAGAGAAGGAAGATGAAAGAAGGAAGAAGGAAGAAGAAGAAATAAAGAAGGAAGAAGGAAGAAGAAGAAAGAAGAAGAAGACCAAAGAAAAAGAACCAACCCTGACCCAACAAAAAATTTGTCATACCTAGGTACTCCCATGAACCCATGTACACCTCTAAATACAATCCCACCTAGATTTTCCTATGCGTCCATGCAGACGATATATTTTGACACTTTTGTGGATGAGTTGGGATAATTTTACTACAGTGTGTATGATAAAGAAATTTCTAAGAGACTTGCCAAGAGGCCAAGAACAGGAGGAGCCACCAGGATTCAAGAAGCACACTAAAACTTTGTTTCATGGAATTTGGCCCAAGACAACCCTAAAAAGAATAATATGACATAATGTCTTTTCTCCATGTGCTTGCAAGGGATAACTTTGTAACCGCAAGTGAACTAAAAACCACAATTGATGATTATAAAAAGAGGGTGACATCTCTAGAAAATTAGTTGATGGGAAAATAAAATGAATTTGAGAGGAAGTTCAATACAAAATATCAACTACATTCGGTCGAAATGAAAAACATGAAAGAAAATCTTTTGAAATATATGGACGCATTGAACGCATTATATAGATGGCATAATTCTATCTCTAAACAGTCGGAAGAAAATATCAGTGAATATGAAAAGATAATACAAGAGCTAGAAGCATAGTTGAAGAGTAGTGATAATATAACAAGCATCTTGAAGGTTGTGAAGGAAAAATCCATCTTGATAAATGAAGAGTTTAGAGAAGGTTAGAATTTTTTTTTCACTGAATTGAATAACATCCAATATTCTCATGATGAATTAACAAGACTCTCAAACTAGGTAACTGAGGAAAAAAAAAGTAGACATGCAACCCAAGAAGCTTATGATACAATGGTAAGTTGGGAAGAAAGACATGAAGATACCCATGCATATTTACCCAGGTGCTAAAAGAAAGAAAAGGAAAAGACATAGATGATATTAGATAATTGGAAAGAGGCTCGTGAAGATGTTGAAGAACTGATAAAAATTACCAATAAATCATGCTTCGGGCTATGGAACTCAGTTGACAGTATAGTAGGAAATTTGTCTATGAATGACATGGATGAAAAACGCTAGGAAGCACTAGGAAAGCTCATAATAGAAGAGGTGGATAAAGATACATATCAAAGTAAACAAGTAATAGAGTCGATGAATGAGTTAAACCAATGAGTCCTCAAAAACTACATCATCAAACCAGTACAGTTGAACACCCTAGTAGACAATTACACCAAAGGACTTTAGAGTGACCTCAAGAAAGAAGTGTCAAGAAGAATAATCCATGAAGAGATTCATATTAAATATGTATAGCTGGAAAAAATAAAAGAAATATCAGATAAATTTGATCTGTGGACTTCTTATAGAGAAAAATTACCTCTTAAATAATCCATCTGATTTTTTTCTAAAGCTCTTGTAACTGGTAATTCGAATTGTATACATGACAAAAGTATCAGAAACGATAATATGTAACTGTCATCTGATATGATGAACATTATGGAATGTAAATGGACTCTCTTATTTTATAAAAGAGATCTCCATAAAGGAATCGAGGAATTTTTCCTACTGTGTATATTGGATCATACTATTATCTCTAATTGAATGAAGAGAAGAAGGAAATTTTGAAGTCATGATTGTTAGCAAATGTGTATGGGACTACTTTGCATATGCATTTTTTATATGATTTTCTTGAATTCTTTTCATATGAACTATTTCTATGTATATTGTTATCAATCCAAGAGTCACCCTAGACTATAATCAGGTGAGCTTGGTAACATACAAAGAATTTGAATTTAAAACTTGAAAGATATTCTTTAGATTCATAGGGATTTGACGATAAGGAAATTCAGATTCATCTACTATACACATTCCCAATTGTAGCCTTCAGAAAAAGTGGCCTTAACAACTTCATATCAGACAATAGGCTTGATAAATGAATGAGAAAAAGAAAACTATGATTTGAACCTGTCAAAGATACTTCCAACACTTGTAAAAGTAAACTCATAGTGAAAATCAATGTATTAACAAATTCTATATCACCAATGAAAAGAAAAAATACCTCACTCAATCATTGTATGAATAAGAAGAAGAGTAAATCAGACACTCATTAATATTAGTACACAGAGGAAAACAAAAATGAAAAGGAAAATATGATATTTATTGATGGGAATCACAGATCTGAAAAAATACAGAGAAAGAAAGTACATAGTGATAACCACTTCTGAATTCCTTGTCAGTGACAACACTCTCATTCGAAGAAAAACCCTATCATAGGATTCATGTGCCCTCAAAATGAAAAGGCAACATGTGGATAACATAAAATAATTAAAAAGCTAAAAACTAGGGTAATGTTAGACACTCCCCTAACATTTATTTATGTTGATGACCTATCTCTTTTTGGCACTTCTCCCTTTGACAGGTGGCCCTATAGCTCATAACTGATCTTCTAGCAACTAGCAAGATCCATCGAACACCTAGTAGCTGCTTACTCCCTTCAAAACTTCAGAACAAGAATTTGCAGTGCCTGTCTGCAAGACAGGAAATGTTTTGCGTTGCAAAACTTAGCTGTATACTATGTTTTCATTAACTTGAGTTGCTTTAACACCTTGCATATGTTTTGGATATTAGCACAAGGTTGAAAAAGGTGTCATAATTTAGTGTTGAGATGCTTCAACTGTGACAACCTTGTTTCTTCATCATTTGATTTAAAAAACTCAAACTCCAATCGAGCTAAGATTCATTGCAGACACTTGGTCTTTAACATCTTCAAGGAATTCTTTGATCTCCTGCATTCACTAAATGATGTAGTATGCACATGCTAACTTCTGTAACACATTTCTATATCTTATTAGCTGATCTTCCATGCTCTGTCTCCTACAAGACCTGCTTATCCCACTGGAAACTTGAACCTTTCAATCAGTACCAAGTTGTCTATCTGCCTCACTCATCCTATTTTTCTTCTCTGCAAGAACTCCTTGTTTAGTTAGGGTGAAGATATCCAATGGAAAATGGACCAAATACACTAGCACACTGGAAAACTTGTAGTTGAACCATGATAGGATTACACCCAGACAAAGAGATATATATTGTTGCATATCCAAGAGATCCTATTTCCAGCGTTGCTTCCTCTAATATATCAATTTCTTCATCACATATAGAATTCAAAAACTCAATAGATTGAAGAGAAACATGCTCTTCATCTGTTTTGATAGCCTTTGTTGTAATAGAAAATATGTCTTGCATGTAAGTGATAAGCTTCTCATAATATGTAGAATATATTGACACTAGGATTTTAAAAGTAGCTTGTCGAATCTTACTTCTAGAGATAGGGTTGCTACACACACTACTCTCATAATATAATCTCTCTCTACATCATTGTTAAAATTTGTCTGAGAAAAGTTCAAAGCATTATAAAATGCTCGAGTAGCAAAAACCCTGACCTCATTGTTAAGCTTGAATGCATTCATTCCCTGCACAACATCTGTAAGGATGGAATTCACTTGATCCTAAGAAAGAGTATCTACAACAACCTCCTCACAAATATATCCAAGATTTTCTAGAGTGGCCTATTTGAGATACGCAGGTGGTTCCATTTTTTCTATGGATGATTTGTTGAAGGCTCGAGGATATACACTCACAAATTTTCATCTACCTACAACTTGAAAGAGACCAAAAAGAAATACACGTGTCCTCCAAACAAACTATGCATGCTCTGTTGTAGATATATGTGTTGTCATTGAATTTGAATGTTAATACTCGACACTCTTGTGTGTTGACATCTCTTCTATATTGGATCAATGGAGAAAATGAACAGAGGTGGTAGATCACCATTCAAACGATCCTCAAACAAAATTTGTATGCTGACATGGAAACCCATGCACAAACCTGTTAACATCTGCATGATACATCTACTAAACCCTGCATCTTTCTCCTTGACACCTGGAGCTTCGATCTATTGATAACAAGCTTCCAAACCCTGCAACTTGACACCATATACCTTAAACCCTGCAGTTGTCAATTGTTTGTAATGAAAACTCTGTGTTTTTTTTTTTAATTCATCATATGGGACATATCCCGCATAAATCGGGGAAATAACATATATCATATTTAAATACGCCAATACTCCTATAGGTCTTCGATGAGTTATGTACAAGGTATGATCTCATGGGCTTGGCACTCTTGTGTATTGTCCATCTCAAGAAGAAAAAATCCACGATGCATAGGGTTGTTGGCATTTAAATTTCAACATTTGGTGTTTCAATGCATTGTGCAATGCCTGTGTGGGATCTTCCCATGAAAATTGGTGGAAATGTTATCGAACAAGGCATCAGGCATGGACCTCTCCAATCGAGAGCTCGTTATTATGCTCTATGTTCATATTTATATGTAGGAAGGATATCCCACATTGCTCGGGGAAAAGAAAAAGTTTTCTTTATGAATCCCAATAGTCTCAAAGTATTTCCATGCGTTGTGCACAAAGAAATCCTTGTAGGATCCTCCTCCTCGAGGGCTTGGTGTTTGGCACTGGGCTTTGTGTTATGTGTTGGTGTAGGTGCTTGGCTCTATATTTATGGGCTCAGATAATTGGAGATTAGGCCTGTGGACCCAATATTTTTTTGGTCAAAATTACAAGCTCGAGGAAAGATAAAAAGCCAAAATGAACCTTTATTTCTTCACATGTAAAATGCTGTTCAAGTCCCCCCCCCCCATTTTTTAAAATATTTTAAAACATAATAATGGTATTAATTGGGTTTTGGCAATTAAAAACAATGCACACCCATGTGAAGAAATTAAGTTCTTAAGAGGATATACATTCTTAACAAGGTATGTTGTTTTTCCAGACTATGATAGGATCTCTGACACCTATAATGCAGACTAGGACAAAGATTGCAGGATTTGGTGGAAAAATGACAATAAGAGACAATCAAAGATTAATGAAAGAATATGGAGGATATGGGAACGACAAAATACGCTAGGATTTTGCAAATCTAGCACAAAATTCAATGAAGAACTTTAAATTTTAAGTGTGTGCATTTGAGTGCTAACACTAGCTCCAATTGGGATGGAGGTCTCCCTGTGAGGCTCCAAGAACCTAGCAGTTCCAGTCACCTTATACATTGGGCTATGGATTCATATGTGCAACCAACCTATGATACCACCACTTATTCAAGAAAATTGAAAGACCCGCTATAAACTGAAGGAAAGCAAGGCTTGGGAAGCAAGCGCATTACCTATGCTACCCTGCCCTAACCAAATTTGCAACTTGGTCAAGTAAAAGCATATTTACACAACAACCATTCAAGTAATTTGATGACTGAAATTATATCATCTATGCCACTGATCAATGAATAATAACAAAAATGTAGTAGAAGTGACATAAACTCCTTCAGAGAACCATACTCACCCATGAATATCGATGAAATAATCAAATTTGAAATTTTCAGAAAATCTAAAACATACGACTCCATATAACTTGCAACTAGATCCTTTAAACTAATATTGGCAACATGTTGATTCACAAAAAATAATTGTCCATGCACACACTCTCCTTTGCTTAAAAACATATAACCTTTTTGTCCTTTTGAAATCAACTCTTGATCATCAGGAGAGACAATTTCTTCTTCAGAAAAAATGATCATAAGATAATTGTACGATAGGATTTAAAGCATATTGATAATGATAATCTAAGAACACGTAATTATCTACACAATTATCTACTATAATATGCTCAAAATGTTTTGGAAACTGATCATAATCATAACATGCATCCTTGTCCATAGAGAAATATAAGAATACTAAAGAATCTTGTTCCAAATGTAAAACATACTCACAGTCTTGTTTCTCCTCTTGTGCATGCAAATTTTGAAAGTATGCTTGATCTCAAATCCTCTTGCAAGCCCAGATGTTCTCCTCAACCTCTTCAACATCTTCAAACAAGTGTCTTAAAGATGAATATTTTATTTCTCTCAGGAGAAGGACAAGATCTGAATGTTGAGCCATTTCACAGTAGACCATGGCAACAGTCTCAAAAGGTCAGATTTCCAATGTCATGCTATGATAGAAACTATAAAAAATCCTGTTGAAGATAGTCATAGGTTCTTCTTCCCTTCTCCTCAAAGCATTAAAATCATCCTAGTACTGATCAAGTGACTTGTTCTCACCCCAACACTTTAAAAAGGAATTTCATAGCTCAATCCAAGAACCAATAAAATTGACTCCCAAACCTTTAAACCACACATCATCATCTCCAAACAAATATTTGGAGAACAACCTCATTATAACATCATCATGTACTATCTCAAACTGATCAACAAATTTCTCAAAGGATTCCAAATGCCTCTCAGCTGTAACATGATCTTCTCCAGAGAACCAAGGAAGATACTCAAATAAATCAAGAGGGTAAGGATGGAGATAAGAACAAAACCTTAAAGGTTTAAACATCTTGTTTCTGATTCTAATTTGAAAATCAGTGGGATGAATATGAGGTTTAACAAGCAGATGGAAAGGTTCAACAGTAATAGCAGAAGTTAGTGATATCTGAGAAGGCTTTGAATTAGTTTCAACCTCCTCAAGGTTACAAGGGTGATCAAATTCAGGAGGGATTTGAATACAAATCTCATCCTTATAAACAGGTTGAGTTGAGGATACATGATCAACATCTACAACAAAAGAAATATGCATATTTTCTCCTTCCAAGGATGGATATATAAAGGAAGGTTGATGATCATCCGAATAGACAAAGAAGAGGATAATCTTCTTTATATGTAAATGGAAAGAGAGAAATGATATGACAAAGAAAAATATGATTTCATGAAGAAAGCTCACAAGGTGATACCTAGTCATCCCCTTTCACATGGTGATCTTTATGTCGGTAGAATCCTTCCTCTAGTGGAGTATTTGATGGTGGAGTCGCCAAGTAGATAATTACAATCAATTTATGCGTCCCTCTCTTGTCTACCATCATGAGTTGGATCTATGTCATTATCCCAGAGAAGCTAGCTTCACACTTTGTTCCCTGACAACAACGCCATTTATGCTATCACTCCAAGAGTCACCCTAGACTATAATTAGGTGAACTTGGTAACATAAAAATAATTCGAATTTAAAACTTGAAAGATAAGCTTTAGAGTCATAGGGATTTGACAATAAGGACAGTTCAATTCATCTACTATACACATTCCCAATTATATCCTTCAGCAAAAGTGGCCTTAACAACTCCAGATCATACAATAGGCTTGATAAAGGAATGAGAAAAATAAAACTGTGATCTGAATCTATTGGAGATACTTCCATCACTTATAATAGTAAACTCACAGTGAAAATCCGTGTATTAACAAATTCTATATCACCAATGCAAAGAACAAAGACCTCATTCAATCATTGTATGAATAAGAAGAAGAGTAAATCAATGACTCATTAATATTAGTACACAGAGGAAAACAAAAATGAAAAGGAAAATCTGATATTTATTGATGGGAATCATAGATCTGAAAAAATACAGAGAAAGAAAGTACACAATGATAACCACTTATGAATTCCTCTTGGTCGAAAGACCCCTACCACTTAGCTCTTTCTAACCTCTTATCAGAGTTACAATAGTCTTTTTTTATATCTTCCCTTGTCAGTGATATCATTCTCATTCGAATAAAAACCCTATCATAGGATTCATGTGCCCTCAAAATGGAAAGGCAACATGTGGATAACAAAAAATAACTAAAAAGCTAAAAAAATAGGGTAATGTTGGCCACTCCCCTAACATTTCTTTATGTTGATGAATTGTCCCTTTTTAGCGCTTCTCCCTTTGACAGGTGGCCCTCGAGCTCATATATGATCTTCTAGCAACTTGAAAGATCCATAGAACACCTGGCAATTTTTTACTCCCTTCAAAACTTCAGAGCAAGAATTCACAATACATTTCACAACGTCTGTCTGCAAGACATGCAATTTTTTGCACTGCAAAACTTAGTTGTATACTTTGTTTTCATTAACTTGATTTTATTTAACACCTTTAAGAGGTTTTGGATATTAGCACAAGGTTACAGAAGGTGTCATAATTTAGTGTTGAGTTGCTTCAACTGCCACACCCCTGTTTCTTCATCATTTGATTTAAAAAACTCAAACTCCAATAGAGCTAAGATTCATTGCAGACACTTGGTCTTTAACATATTCAATAAATTATTTGATCTCCTACATTCACTAACTGATGTAGTATGCACATGATAACTTCTGTAACACATTTCTATATCTACTTAACTGAGCTTCCATTCTCTGTCTCCTACAAGACCTCCTTATCCCACTGGAAACTTGAAACTTTCAATCAATACCAAACTATCTATCTGCCTCACTCATCATATTTTCCTTCTCTGCAAGAACTCCTTGTTTAGTTAGGTTGAAGAGCTCCAATGGAAAATGGACCAAATCCACTATCACACTGGAAAACGTGTAGCCGAACCATGATAGGATTAGACCCAGATGGAGATATGTAGATAGTTGCATACGCAAGAGCTCCTATTGCCAGCATTGCTTCCTCTAATATATCAATTTCTTCATCACATATATAACTCTAAAACTCGATAGCTTGAAGAGAAATAGTCTCTTCATCTGTTTTGACATCCTTTGCTGTAATAGAAAATATGTCTTGCATGTAAGCGACAAGCTTCTCATAATATGTAGAAGATATTGACACTAGGCATTCGAAAGCAGCTTGACGAATCTTACTTCTGGAGACAGGGTTTCTACACACACTACTCTCATAATAAAATCTCTCTCTACATCATTATCAAAATTCATCTGAGAAAAATTCAAAGCATTATACAATGCTCAAGTAGAAGCAAGCCTGACCTTATTGTTAAGCTCAGATGCATTCATTCCCTGCACAATAGTTGTAAGGATGGAATTCACCTGATCTTGAGAAAGAGTATCTGTAACAACCTCCTGAAAAATATATCCAAGAGTTTCTAGAGTGGCATGTTTGAGATGCGCAGGTGGTTCCATTTTTTCTATGGATGATTTGTTGAAGGCTCGAGGATATACATTGGCAAAGTTTCATCTACCTACAACCTGAAAGAAACCGAAAAGAAAGACATGCATCCTCCAAACAAACTCTATATGCTATGTTGTAGATATATGTGTTGTCATTGAATTTGAATGTTAATACTCGATGCTCTTGTGTGTTGGAATCTCTTCTATATCATATTGATGGAGAAAATGAGTAGAGGCAGTAGATCACCATTCAAACGATTCTCAAACAAAATCAGTATGCTGACATGAAAACCCACGCCCAAACCTGCTAATATATGCATGATACATATACTAAACCATGAAACTTTCTCCTTGGCACCTTGAGCTTCGATCTGTTGATAGAAAGATTCCGAACCCTGCAACTTGACACCATATGCCTTAAACCCTGTAGCTGTCAATTGTTTGCATTGGAAACTCTGTGTTTTTTTTTAAATTGACCATATGGGACATATCCTGCATAAATCGGGGAAATAACATATATCATATTTCAATAAGCCAATAATCCTATAGGTCTTTAATGAGTTATGTACAAGGTATGATCTCATGGGCTTGGTGCTCCTGTGTATAGTCTATATCGAGCAGAAAAACTCCACGTTGCACAGGGTTGTTAGCATTTAAATTTCAACATTTGGCGTATCAATGCATTGTGCAAATCTTGCATGGGATCTTCCCATGATAGTTAGTGGAAATGTTGTCGAACAGGGCATTAGGCATGGACCTCTCCAATCGAAAGTTGGTTGTTATGCTCTGCATTCATATTTATATGCAAGTAGGATATCCCACATTGCTCGGTGAAAAGAAAAAGTTTTCTTTATGAATGCAAATGGTCTCAAAGTATTTCGACGCATTGTGCACAAAGAAATCCATGTAGGATCCTCCTCCTTGAGGGCTTGGCGTTCGGCGATGGGATTTGTGTTATGTGTTGGTGTAGGTGCTTGGACCGACAGTTGTGGGCTCAGATAATTGGAGATTAGGCCTATGGGCCCAATATTGTTTTGGTCAAAATAATAATCCCGAGAAAAGATAAAAATCCAAAATGAACCTTTATTTCTTCACATGTAAAATGTTGTTC
>JZKD02S2341858.1:79689-94903 GCA_000966675.3 Picea glauca
ATTTTAAAACATAATAATGGTATTAATTGGGTTTTGGCAATAAAAACAAATGCACACCCATGTGAAGAAATTAAGTTCTTAAGAGGATATAAAGTCTTAATGAGTTATGTTGTTTGGAAGACTATGATAGGAGCTCTGACACCTATAATGTAGACTAGGACGAAGATTGTGGGATTTGGTGAAAAACTGACAATAAGAGCTAATCAAGGATTAATGAAAGAATATGGAGGATATGGGAACGAAAAAAGACCCTAGGATTTTGCAAATCTAGAACAAAATTCAATGAAGAACTTTAAATTTTATGTGTGCGCATTTGAGTGCTAACATATATTATTTGATATTCTTATGCTTTTGTGATTTCTTATGGATACAATGGTGACGTTGTAGGTCTTGTTTGCAAGTATTTGTGATTGAATATGTGAATTTATTCTTTTGATATATTTTTGATTGATATGAATTAATTCTATTGTAAATGATATTATTTCAAACTGTATCCATCTTGTTATATTTTCACATGATGAGGATAGGATAAAATAGGATAGGTTAGCATTAAACTATATAGTTAGTTTTAATGTTGTTGTAAGCAGTTTAATTCAACTCTAACAATAATTCTTTGGAGGACAATCTGTCCTAGTCATTTTAATTAACAAACCCTTAAGTGATAACTAGTCCACATATTGGTCATAATTTTCCATCCCAAACAACAGTGAGCCTAATTTGGGCTTGTCATTGGGCATCTTCCCTTACCTGATTGACAGGCCATTTGGACCCGTCAACACCTAGTGCTAAAAATTTTTATTGGTACCTTTATATTTAGTTAGAGGAAGAGGATGCCCTTAATAAGCGGTTCAAGGTGTCATTCATGGCCCTAAAATCCTTTAAGCTTCCTTTAGGGCCTAACTATTGGGTTTTTCCCCCTGACCATATCAATATATAGAGACTCATTATAACAACCTAGTTTTGAACCCCAATGTAGCATTGTATATTCATAAATATTATAAATGGCTAGGGGACAAGTGATGTAATATGTAAATATTGTACATTGAAAATAATAAAATGAAATACATCATCGGTTGTTACATGGGTAAGGACTAGAGTAATGGGGGACTATGATTCCACCAGAGAGGGGGCTTAATGGGGGTTTCAGGGGTTTCTGCATTCCTTGAGTCTTAATCCACCTTCATTAATTAGTTTGAATTTTATCCTTTTATCCCTTTGAATTATTCAACACTCAATAATTGAATTCATGAAAGAGGGTGGGTGAGAAAGTAATCATATTCAGTTATGACATCATGGGTTGAGTGTAATCATTCATGGGGAGGAGAGTAAGAGTTAAGAAAGTTTGGGAGAAGAAGAAATACAAGTAAGAAGAAGATGATTTTTTTTTACAGCTAGTAAGAAGAGAGGAAAAACAAAGATAAGTACTGGAAATTAGTGGCCATCCATACTATGTATTGAAGGTAGTGTGTTGAATCTAGTGATTATGATGAGAATGAGGTCATTATGCTTTTGAGTGATTACTGGTGAGAAACTATGGGAAGATCTTGTGTAAATTTTGTTGTGAGCACTCATGTTTCAACTGGATTTCTTGAAGCCCCCAAGAGAGAGATTCTTGTTTGGTCTATATTGGAGCCTTGGAGGGGATGGAGATTGTCTAAGGGACTATGATATAGAGACAGAATTATCATCCCTTGGATTCTGTAGATTGACAGAGAAGAGATATGGAAATTTGGAATTGTTGTAGGAGTAACATCACAATATTTTACTAAGTTTTGAGCTATTACAGTGGATTGCAGACACCTATAGGAGCTTGTTTGTCCTTTTGGAATCATAACCCCGACTCGAGAGTGACTTGTTGTTGAGAGAATTGGAACAAAAAAATACGTGGTTGGGTGGAACATCCATCATCTATAGTTGGTTGTGTAAAACATATTAAAAGATAAGTGTTGTGATCATTGTGTCATTTACAATTTTAATGCTATGACTGAATGTTGCATTTCCTTTGTATGTTGTATGTATGAATGGCATTGTGTTTGTTTAATCAATTGCATTCACATTTTAAAATTTAATGATATTATCATGAGAGTGTATTTCATGCTACACATATTTTCCTCAATTGAAATCAATATGTTAGATATCATTTTCGGGATTAACTACGTAGAATAAGTCATTAATCTATGACCCATATCCATGAATATTAGTCGCAACTGGCCAATAATTCTCATGATTTGAATAGTCCACTTAGCACTCATTACATTGGGTGATGCTCATAGGGGTGAAGAAGTGGGATTGAAACCAACGAAATGAATTGAATAGAATCAATCATCACTTCTGGGGCTTGCAACTGGTAACCATGACTTCCAAGGTGGTCACCCATCCCAAGAAGCCTCTGATTCAAGCGTACTTAACTATGGAGTTTTTCCCAAAATCGAGCACACTTAGCTTGCTACCCCATTCGAAAAACCTTAGCAAGTATTGTTCCTTATGAACTATCTAGTTAGAGCTCCCTTCATTCTTATTATTTAAGCATAGAGGGGCTTCCACAGTGCAACATATTATATATCATTTTTGGGATTAACTACGTAGAGTAAGTCATTAATCTATTACCCATATCCATGACTATTAGTCGCAACTGGAAAATAATTCTTATGATTTGAATAGTCCACTTAAGACTCATTGCATCAGGTGATGCTCACAGGGGTGAAGAAGTGGGATTGAAACCAACGAAATGAATCGCATAGCATCAACCATCACTTCCATGGCTTGCACCTGGTAACTAGGACTTCCCAGGTGGTCACCCATTCAAATACACCTCTGGCTCAAGCACGCTTAACTATAGACTTTTCCCCACAATCAAGCACACATAGCGTGCTACCCCATTTACAAAACCTTAGAAAGTATTGTGCCTTATGAACTATCCAATTAGAGCTCACTTCACTCTTATTATATAAGCATAGAGGGGCTTCCATAATGAAACATATTAGATATCATTTTCGATATTAACTACGTAGAATAAGTCAATAATCTATGACCCATATCCATGAGTATTTGTCACAACTGGACAATAATTCTCATGATTTGAATAGTCCACTTAGCACTCATTGCATCGGGTGATGCTCATAGGGGTGAAGAAATGGGATTGAAACCAACAAAATGAATCACATAGCATCAATCATCACTTTCAAGGTTTTCACCCTGTAACCAAGACATCCCAGGTGGTCACCCATCCCAAGACGCCTCTGGATCAAGCGTTCTCAACTATGGATTTGGGTATGTTACACTCATACTCAATGTGGCCTAGCAAATGATTTGGGTATGTTACACTCATTCTCAATTTTCAATAACTCATAATGCTAACTATTCCCATTCAGAGACGAAGGATACCTTAGAAAGGTCCTTTGTGGTGGTTTAGCATGTTGTTGATGGCGCTAGATTTCTTGGAGCTTCCTTTAGGACCTAAGTGCTAGGTTTCCTCTCTCGATCATGTCCAAGGATAGAAGGCCCATACCTAGTGCTCAAAATCTCCTAACGATTTCCATTTCCCCACTTGAATGCCAAACATCCCCTCAAGAGGTCATCTATGGTTGTTTGAGGTGCCATTCATGACCCTTGAGCCCTAGAATCTTCCTAATACCTCAAGAGCTTAGTTTTAGTGATTTGAGGCATTGTATTTAGTTGTAGATCATTTCGAGGGCCTTGGGACACACACATACTACTCAAAACCACCTTCTGGCACTAACATACCCAATCATAGACTAATGATATCCTCAGGGGGGCATGTGTGGTTTTTTGAGGCATCATTATTAGCCCCGAATGGATAGAAGCATCCTTTATGGCCTAACATTCATTTTTCCTCCACTATATATGTCTAGGGCTCAGAGATCCATACCTAGGGCTAAAAACTTCCAGTGGTACCTATATATCTAGTTAGAGGTATAGGATTTCCTCGATAGGTGGTTCAAGATGTCATTCTTGGCCCCAAAAGACTATTAGCTTCCTTTCGCACCTGAATCTTGGGTTTATTCCCCTGACCACATCTAGGGTCCAAATACTCATACACAATGCTCATAATACTAGTTATCCCCATCTGGAGGCCAAGGATACCCTAGAAATGTGTTTGTGGTTGTTCAACATGTCATTAATGGCCCTAGATTCCTTGAAGATTCCTTTAGGATCTAAGGCCTAGGTTCCCTCTATTGATCATGTCCAAGGACCCAAAATCCATACCCTATTCTCAAAATATGCTAGCAATTCCCATATCCCTGCTTGAACACAACAAATCCCCTAGAGAAGTCATCTATGATTGTTTATGTTTTCATTCATGAGCCTTAAGCCCTACAAGTTTCCTAAGACCTTGATAGGTTAAGCATGGTGATTTGAGGCATCATTTTTGGCCCTGGATCATTTCAAGGGCCCTGAGACACATACCTACTCCTCAAAATCACCTAGTGGCACTGAAATTCCCAATCATAGGCTAATGATACCCTTAGGGGGTCATGTGTGTTTGTTAGAGGCATTATTCCTAGATCCACATGACTAGAAGCTTCCTTTATGTCCTAACATTCATGCTTCTCCCCCTCATCATGTATAGAGCCTCAAGACCCATATCCAATGATAAAAAATGCTAGTGGTACCTATATACCTAGTTAGAGGAAAATGATGCCTTCGATAGGTGGTTCAAGGTGTCATTCTTGGTCCCAAAATTCTATATGCTTCCTTTAATTCCAAACTCTTGGGTTTGTTCCCTTGATCATATATAAGGTCCATAGACTCATACCCAATGTATAGAAACTCATAATGTTGAATATCCCCATCCAAATACCAAGGATACCCTCGAAAGGTCCTTTGTGGTGGTTCAACATGTCATTGATGGCCCTAAATGCCTTGAATCTTCCTTTAGAACCTAAGGCTTAGGTTTCCTCTTTTGATCATGTTTAAGGACCCAAGACCCATACCATCTCTTAACGATTCCCATATCCACACTTGAAGGGAAAATATCCCCTTGAGAGCTCATCTATGGTCGTTTGAGGTGTCATTCATGACCCTTGAGCAATAGAATATACATAAGACCTTGAGAGGTAATGTGTGTTGGTTTGAAGTATCATGTTTGGCTCTAGACCATTTCAAGGGCCCTATGTCACATACCTACTACTCCAAACTACCCAGTGGAACTTACATACCCAATCACATGTCATTGATACCCTTAAGGGGCCATGTGTGGTTGTTCGAGGCATCCTTCTTGGACCTAGATGGCTAGAATATATCTTCAAGGAATAACATTGATGTTTCTTCTCTTAGTCATCTCTAGGCCCTAAGACCCATACCAAATGCTAAAAAATGATAGTGGTACCTATATACCTAGTTAGAGGCAAAGGATGCCCTTGATAGGTGGTTCAAGGTGTCATTATTGGAAACATAAGCCTATAAGCTTCCTTTAGTTCCTAAATCTTGGGTTTGTTCCCCTGACCATATTTATGGTCTAGAGACTCATCCTCAATGTTCAAAAGCTCATAATGCTAACTATCCCCATCAAGAGATGAAAGATACCCTAGAAAGGTATTTTGTGGTGGTTCAACATTTTGTTGATGGCCTTAGATGTATTGAAGCTTCCTTTAGAACCGAAGGCCTGGGTTTCCTCTCTCAATCATATCCAAGGACCCAAGACCCATACCTTATACTCAAATCTCCTAATGATTCCCATATCCTCACTTGAAGGAAAAAGATTCTCTTGAAAGGTCATTTATGATCGTTTGAGGTGTCACTCATGAACCTTGAGCCCTAGAAGCCACCCAAGACCTCAAGAGATCTGGTTTGGTGGTTTAAGGCATCATTTTTTTCCATAGATCATTTCAAGGTCCCTAGACACATACCTACTGCTCAAAACTACCTAATGGCACTTACATTCCCAATCATCGGCCAATGATACCCTCAGTGGGTCATGTGCAGTTGTTTTAGGATTCCTTCTTGGCCCTTGATGGATATAATATTCCTCTAGGACCTAACACTCATGTTTCCTCCCTTGGTAATTTCTAGGGCATTGAGACCAATACCGAGTGTTCAAAAGTTCCAGTGGCACCTATATCATAGTTAGAGGAAAATGATGCCCTCATTAGGTGGTTCAGGGTGTCATTCTTGGACCTAGAATCCTATAAAATTCCTTTAGGGACTAACTATTGGGTTTGTTCCCATAACCATATCTAGGGTCCATAGAATCATAATCAACATTCAAAAACTCATAATGATGACTATCCCCACTTGGAGACAAAGGATACCCTAGAAAGGTCATTTGTGGTGGTTCACCATGTAGTTGATGGCCTTAGATGCCTAAAAGCTTCGTTTAGAACCTAAGGATTGAGTTTCCTCTCTCAATCATGTCCAAGGACCCAAGACCCATATCATGTGGTCAAAATATCTTAATGATGCCCATATCCCCACTTGAAGGCCAACCATCTCCTTGAGAATTCATCTATGGTTGTTTGAGGTGTCATGCATGACTCTTGAGCCCTAGAAACTACCTAAGACCTTGGGAGGTTGAGTGTTGTGGTTTGACGCATCGTGTTTGGTCTATATGCCTATAAGATTTGTAATTTAGCTAAGGATTTGATTCCCCCCCTTAACCACACCATGGTCTTAAGACCCATACTTAAGGATCAAAACCTTGTGAGGGTACTAACATATTTCTCAGAGGCCAAGAATATCGTCTCGAGGTAATGTGGAGTTCTTCAAGGAAATTTTCATGGATTTGGATGCCTCAAAGATGTTTTTAGGACCTAAGGCATGCCCTTCTTCCCTATATCATTTTCAGAGCCTTGGTACACATACCTACTGCTCAAAACTACATAGTGGCATCAACATCCCCAATCATAGGCTAATGATACCCTTAGGAGGCCATGTGTGGTTGTTTGAGGCATACTTCTTGGCCCTAGATGGATATAATCTTCATTTAGGGCCTAACATTCATGTTTCCTCCCATGGACATGTCCAAGGACCCAAAACCCATACCTAGTGCTAACAAATGCTAATGGTACCTATATACCCAATTAGAGGCAAAGGATGCCCCTGATAGGTCATTTTTGGCGGTTCAAGATCTCATTCTTGAACCCAAAATACTATAAGATTTATTTAGGGCCTAACTCTTGGGTTTTTTCTCCTAACCATATCTAGATTCTAGTGATTCATACCAAATTTTCAAAAACTCATAATGCTAACTATCCCCATCCAAAGACTAAGGATACCCTAGAAAGCTCCTTTGTGGTGGTTCAACATGTCATTGATGACCCTAGATGCCTAGAATTTTCCTTTAGGATCTAAGGCTTGGGTTTATTCTCTTTTTCATTTCCAAGGACCCAATACCCATACCTAATTTTCAAATTCTCTAAACGATGCACATATCCCCACTTGAAGGCCAAAGATCCCCTCAAGAGGTCATCTATGATCATTTGAGGTGTCATGCATGAGCCTTGACCCTTAGAAGCTTCCTACAACCTCAAGTTGTTGTCTATGGTTTTTTGAGGCATCATGTTTGGCCCTAGATTCCTACAAGATTTGTACTTCAACTAAGGCTTGGGTTCCCCCCCTTGACAATATTAAGGCCTTCAAACCCATACCTAATGATCAAAACCTTGTGAGGGAACTAAAATCCTTTATTATAAGCCAAGGATACCCTCAAGAGGTAACATGCGATGCTTTGAGGCATTTTTCATGGCTCTAGATTCCTCAAAGATTTATTTAGGACCTAAGGCATGGCCTTCTTCCCTAGATCATTTCCAAGGCCTTGGGACATATACTTACTACTCAAAACTACCTAGTGGAACTGATATCCCCAATCATAGGCCAATGATACCTATAGGAGGCCACGTGTGGTTGTTTGAGGCATCCTTCTTGGACCTATATAGATATAAGCTTCTTTTAGGTCCTAAAGTTCATGTTTCCTCCCCTGGCCATGTTTAGGGCCTTGACACCCATACCCTGTGCTCCAAAAAGCTAGTGGTACCTATATACCTAGTTAAAGGAAAAGGATGCCCTTGATAGGTCATTTGTGATGGTTCAAGGTGTCACTCTTGGGCCAAGAATATTATAACCTTCCTTTAGTTATTAACTCTTGGGTTTGTTCCCCTAGCTAGATTGAGGTTCTAGAGACTCATACTTAATGTTCAAAAACTCATAATGTTGACTATCCCCAATATCTCGAGACTAAGGATACCTTGGAAAGGTCCTTTTTGGTGGTTCAACATGTCGTTGATGGCCCTAGAATGCTAGAAGTTTCCTTTAGGACCTAAGGCCTAGGTTTCCTCTCTCGATTGTGTCCAAGGACCTAAGATCCATACCTAGTGCTCAAAATCTCCTAACAATGCCCATATCCGCAGTTGAAGGTCGAAGATTCCCTCAAGAGGTCATCTATGGTCGCTTGAGGTGTCATTCATGAACCTTCAACCGTAGAAGCTGGCTAAAACCTTGAGAGGTAAAGTGTGGTGGTTTTTGGCATCATGTTTGGTCATAGATGCCTAGAATCTTTGCACTTCAACTAAGGCTTAGGTTACCCCCCTCGATGATATCAAGGCACTTGAACTATATTGGTGTTGTTCATGGAACATGAACTTGCAAAGCTATGTTTAGGGCCCAAGGTTATTGTTTCCCTCCCCTAACCATAACACTTAAGCTCTAGAAAGTTCATTTAGGGCTTAAATCACTTATTTCCCCTCTTACCATATTTATACCCTGAAGCCCATTTTTAGTGCACAAAACCTACTCATGCACTTGTATCCCACTTGGATGTTGAAGAACACTAACCATGGCCCCAAGAATGATTTTTGGTATGGGCCTGACACACATTCTCATTCAAGACATATTGTTATTTAATCATAGTGTCTGTATCCCTCCAATAGGCCAGATATACCATACAAGGTTCTAACGTGGTCATTTGAGGACATGTTTAGAACTATAGTTGTAGAATTCTTGTGGGTAACAAGTGATTTCATGGCTATTGAGCCTAACAACTGTCAATTAGTGAACAAGGCCCATTACTCTCCTCATGTGACCTTGTTAGACCTCTAAACACATTACTTGTGCACAAGTAAGCTTAGTCACAATCTATGATGCTTGTGCATTATTTTCATTCAATTTTTTAAAAATGCGATTGACAACTTTAACATACATATTTTTTGACATGGTTGCTTCGAATTTAGGTTTAGAATGGAAAACCTAGTGGTTTGGGCTACAAATACATCAAAACCTCCATTTTTTTGTATAGGCTACACAAATCCATCATTGATGAAACTACACAGTCCATTCCAAATATGTAATTAAAAATTTATATATTGTTTACTATTTTTAATATATTTTTGTTTTCACATATATCTTAAAATACATACATATTTTATTCTTGCTTAATCCTCATCAAGTCCCTCTAGGGAAAAAAAATGGAAAATATTGAAGAAAGATTTGCATCTAGAAGGATTTGATCCCTCCGATAATGGATCTATATGAAATTAAACACCGTGTTATCTGAAATAGAGAGATCCTTATCTCAATAACATCAATGGGAGTGGAGAAAAAAATATGATTAAAACATGTTATAAGGGAGATGTGTAATTCCTTTTGTGCTCAAGATGGAGTTGACACTTAATCCTCATCAAGTTCTTCTAGGAAAAAAAATTGAAAAATCTTGAAGAAAAGTTTGCATCTAGAAGAATTTGATCCCTCATCGTGATGGATCTATGTGCGCTTAAACACTGTGTTATCTGAAATAGAGAGATCCTTATCTCAATTGCAGATTCAGAACATCAATGGGAGTGGAGAAAAGTCAACTATTGACTTTCGTTCATAGGGGTTGGATACCTAAATCTGCAATATTCTAATTACAACTTGCAAAAGTGAATTTTTTTTTTATAATGTAGCTACTTGTAATGAAATTCTGTTCATTGGCCTAGTTCCTTGCACCCTTGTATTCCTTGTTATTGTCGTGTCCATTGCATTTAAGCTTTTGAATTATATAGACATATATTTTTTTCCATTCCACATTCCTATATGATATGGTTTAAAGCATATGAAATTCAGTAAATTCATAATAACTCTATATCGGTCATTTTGCACTGTTTACCTAGGTAGTGATAAACATGCTGAATTTCTTCATGTGTATTGGACTCCTTTATGTCTTTTTGAACAGATCTATATGGAAATGAATCAATTGGCATAAAAAAATGACAATGATGGGTATAAAAAAAATAACTAAAATTTAATCGCTGTTGTACTTATTAAAAAATAAATAAAAAATAAAAAAAATAAAAAAATAAAAAAAAAAACTTGTTAGCTATTATTTCTCATATTCGAACCAAATCCTGTTATGCACTTGTTAGCCATTATTTCCCATATTCGAACCAAATCCTGTTATGCACTTGTTAGCCATTATTTCCCATATTCAAACCAATACAATTGTTCCTTGCCTACACAATTGCTCTTCCCCACTTTTCTTAACTTCATTTCAAGCGGGCTTGTTTAAAGTTTAAACTAAAAACGGCATGAAAATTAATTCCAGATTCATTATGGCCGGAGATAAGATTTTTTTTCTCCTTCCTCACTTGGGAAAACAATCACAAGGCGTCAATTTATCTCAGGTAGGAAAACAACTACAAGGCCTCCATTTATCTTTGCCTAAAGAAATAGGTGAACAGTTCACAAGATAGCCTAAAGAAAAATGTAATTATATCCTAAGGGAAAATTGATAGTCAACTATGATCATTGGATTTATATGAATGCCGAAATTTTATAGAATTGGGGGTGGGGGATATCGAGATAGACAAAGAAGATAAGCGATGGATAAATTTAGTTTAGAGAAGGGGATGGCTAAGCCAAGCAAGGCTTGGGAAGGAGCTAGAGAGGATAAAGAGAAAGAGCTCATTGAGGATAGCTTAAGAGGTCACTAAAGTAACTCAATAGCTTAGTTTAGAGAGAAGAGTTAAATCAAGGGGAAGGAGCTCAGAAGAGGGATAGAGGAGCAGTTTGTATGAGAGGGAGGAGCTTAGAAGAAAAACTAAGAGGGGAATAAAAAAGGAATATAGAAGAAAGAGATCAAATCGAGAAGATCACAAGACAACAAAGTGAAGGAAGAAGGAGCATTGGAGAATGTGTTCGAGGGAAGTTGTTATTCCCTTAATAACTTTTGTGTTGATTAATGTGCAATGGAAGAAGTGAATGTGAATGGTGTTAAAGATGATTGTGAAGATCAAAGTGAAAATGAGAAAGAAAGATGAGCATAGCCTTCACACAGTTTGTGTGTAAGGATGGAAGTGGTAAGCAATTGCCAATAAAGGTACTATAATGTTGGAGGAGGTAGTTAAGTTAATTATGACTATGTAATAATTTAGTAAGTTTGATTATGAAACTTGAAAACAATTGGGTGGCAAAAGATTCTCACACTACAAGTGAAACACCATTTAGTGGAGATTTTAGTGTTATAATATTGGGAAAAATAAAATAAAAAATCATTAAAACCTTCATGTTTGACAATGGAGGTTCCAATGGATGTTATTTATAAATAAAAATTATGGGCAATTGGAGGTTCTAACAGAGGGTGTTTTTACTCTATACCTTAAACTGTAAGTCACACCACACACAATACTCACTAATATGTATTATGTATTTTAAAAGAACTTACGCTTATTATGTGTTTTAAAAGCACCAATGTGTATTAGATATTTTGAAAGCACCAATGCACATTAAATATTTTGTAATCATGGGTACATATTACCAATTAATTAGTATCATTGCATATATATCTTTGTGCATCGTGAAATTTTGGTAATGGTAACAATAACTTACACACAATTTATCTCTTTTTCTTCATCTTAAATGCTTGTCCATTATTTTCATTCATATTTGGTTTATTATTGACAATGGGTCATATAGTTAAGAATCTAATTTCTTTGAATTAACCTCTTCAAAACAAATTAGAAAAAATAATAAATTAATTAAAGCATTCATACTACACACCCTCATAATTCTCTTCAATCCAATTCTCATCAACCTGGCCCCAAACTTTCTATTCCCCGTCACTCTTACACTACCTAGAACCTTGTCCCAATCTTCTCAACCAGCTAGAATTCTATCCCAATTTCCTCATCTTCTGAATCAACATATTTGTTGATATTTCTCACTTCTCATTCTCATCCAACAGTTTCTCCAACAATTACCTCTACATCCTCACATTCCTTGATACTCTTTGCATCATTCTCTACACCATCTACGTACATTCGACTAATATTAACCCTCCCATCCTCTCTATACTCATTGTTCCTATGTCTTCTTCCATCATAGGATTACTCCCCATCACAAACCTATTCTCCATAAAATTTGGACCACGTCCAAGTGACTCCATCTATTAAAACAATGCCTTATATTTTAATTTTCCCACTACAAAACCTGGGTCACCGAGTAGCCATTTTATTACTCCTCGTGTCAAATCCTCTCCAACACATTCCCAATCCATCCTACAACCTCCAATGCATGTATTAATCGAATTCACTATTGATATGATTTTATTAATGCATTCACCCAACTACAGCCCTGACAACTCTAATTCAATTCCAAGTGATAACTCTTCTCTTAGTTTCTTTCCAAACTATTTTCCCTCAAAGGACAACTTTGACCTGAATTCTTGCAACATCCCTCTCTTTCCCCTCCAAAAATCCCCCTTTCCGTCATCCATTTCCTATCCATCAACAATTATAAATTCATACTTGATATATATATATATATATATATATATATATATATATATATATATATATATATCCTCCTTCCATCCATCTTCAAGAAAACAGATTCATCTTTCCCCTTGTCCCCTAATGTATTCCTATTGAAGACATTCTATGCTCCACTGAATCCATAAAGAATCATCTTCCCACACATGAAGATGAAGAGATTCGACAGGAGTTTTCCATTTGGCATGATTCTTCATCTTTCCAAACTTCCTAAACCAAACCTATCAGAAGAATAATTTCAATCCATATGTAACCTTAAGGATAACTCCAATATCATGTTGAAATCCCTACTCTGACGCCTAGGTATCTTGTTATCTTGTGATTTCCTTGTTGTAAATCAAATTAGCATCTCGCAAAACAAAATACAATTTCTAGAATATTCAACTCAAATAAACACAACGAAATAAATACTAGAAACCACAATATCATGCACAATACAAAAAAATATTATGCCCATTAACTAAGCTTATCATTCAAACAAATTAAAATCTTACAAGGACTATCATACCCAGGAAAATGGCCCACACAGAAATATAGAAAACTATAGATAGTACCTGCAAACCCTAATAACTCTTGATCTATTATATGACCTCAGTATTTCACATTTCCCAAGATGTATGTGACTTTCCTTTAGAAAAATCACATATGCATGCACCTCTCCATTGAAACCCACTGACACTCACTCAAAGACTATATGAAAACTCTATAAGACATGACCCTACTATTGTGGCTCCAATATTTTAAATCCCACTTGCAAGTACCTTTGTTCTCTCTTATCCTTGACCTCATCTCTAGATGGAATTCCTTCTCCACCTATCCAATATCTCCTTTGAATAATGTGGTAAGTATATACACAAGAGATCTAGCTAGTAGAAGAATGAACACAACTTGCAAAAGTGAGAAGATGAGAGAAAAAATGGAGAGAAAAGAATAGAAATGTATTAACCAAATGAATGAATGATAATTTACACATGATATACTATGTATAGATCAAGTAATGTGAATTGGAAGAGAAGTCAATGCGCCATAGTGGTGGTATAGAGAGATATGGACACACACAGGTAGTTATTGGGATTAACTGCCACCTAGTCCTAGTCAACTAATCATGCAGTCTTCAATTAAATAAGTCACACGTGTGGAAGTGAGAGAAGCACATGCAACTATTGGTGATAAAACTAAGGTTTTCATGCATGAGTGACTTCCACTAGTATAACTAAGTGTAACTGGCTCTAATGTGAATATAATATTCTCCTAGAATGTAAGAGAGGTTTCTAAAATATAGGAGACCCTCAATAATGATTGATAAACATATAAAAATAAGGAAAAAAATATCCTAGGTGTGTGTAATATATCCAACACCACCCCTGAACACTATTATAGGGTAATGAAGAATGGATCCTGGCAACAAGGGCCATGTTAGGTACCAATGAACAATGAAATCAATGAACATTGAAGAAATAAAGTGTGGAAAGAGGGAAAACCCTCATGGGAAATCCCCCCCTCCCCCCCCTCAAAATACAATGTATCAAAAAGAAAGAAGAGAAAAAAAGGTGAGATCCATCATGTGGAAGGTAGACAATCTCCAAAACCCAGAAAAGATGATAGGTCAATGAAGAATGATCTGATGATGACAAATCATAATCTTCTTCAATGAGTGTGTTGAAGATGAAATATTATAGTTAATACTAGTTGACAACAATCAGATCTATCCAAATATTAAGGTGCTATCCTACACTAAGATGGTTGGGCTAGTCAGAGTGCTTCCTAAACATAAAAGAAAACACCATAAAAGTCATCAAAATAATGGTGAATGCAATTGCAAAGACAACATAATCAGTCAAGTCAAGAGAAATGAGAATGGTTCCCATGTATCTTGGATGAAACACATCTGTAAACAATCCTTAGACTTGGTACCTTGCCAAGATGTTGTTGTATACCCCTCTTAGCCAATGATTTGAAAGAAGAGAAACTGACAAAAGGTTGTGGATACCTGACAGGAGAGCAATTTTTCCTCCGATCATGATGTTGAGGATGTTGATAATGTTGATTAAGGTTGCTTGTCATTGATGTCAACCCTTGAAGAAATCCCCCTAGCACAAAGGTTTGGGTAATGGACCCAATATTTTTTGAAGTAAATATGACTCATTATTGTTTTGTCATGGTTGATAAGAAGTAAATATGGATGAACTTCAAAGTGGTCCCCTTATGGTGAAAGCCCTCATGGGAAGACACTTTCTGGAGTAAGAGAACTCATGATTAATTGTGGAATAATGAGACAAAGGATGGTGAATTTTTCATGGAAACTATCCTATATTGATAGTGTTTGTCATGCCATTTCTAGTGGTATGTAGAATGTCACATAACTCCTCACGGTTTGAGATTTATGGCCTTATGAAGTTGGAGGACCCTCATATGTCATCTAGAAGCCCCAAAAGGTCAAAGTAGTCAAAGTGGTT
>JZKD02S2341858.1:101152-120711 GCA_000966675.3 Picea glauca
TGCAACAACAAATTTCTCACCTCTACTAAAAACCCAAAATTTTAAAATAAGTTTCAAGCGAAAAAAATTTAAAGCATGGCCATAAACAATAGTAGATTAAATAGCAATAAAAAAAAAATTAAAAAAAAAATATAATTATTTGCTATGTTATGCAACAACAGATTTCTCTACTCTGCTAAAAACCCAAAATTTAAAAACAGGTTGCAAGATATCCATAAACAATAGTAAAATAAATTACAATAAGAAAAATTAAAATATATATATATATATATATATATATATATATATATTCTACAATAATATTGTCATGAACAGATGTAATCGGTGTAGATACTTATTTGTTGCATGCTTGAGATAATCGATTGAGAGGATGGTATGGGTATGGTGGGGTTCCTCTCCTTGTTCTGCACCACCAATGAGACCACCGTCGCTCTTTTTTTCCTATACGAATCCATATTCTATCAAGTCCCTTCATATTTGGTGGCTCGAGGACACTCTTGTTCCGAAGGCCTGGTCTGCCCAAGTGTTTAGAATGTATATGCTAATAAAAAATTCCCCTAAGAATTACCCTCTGCATGAGCATTATGGGGGTCGAGTGGTCGAGCCTCATCTGGGCTCCCGCACGATGTCCATCAGCCCGATCTTACATAGACATTCGGGGGTCAAGGGGTCGAGCGGCGAGATTCGTCTAGGCTCACACACGATGCCCATCCGCTCGGTCTTCCAGAGCATCGACGACCTAGCTCGGCTCTGCACCAACAACTGTAGAACTCCCTTCCCACCGTTATCAAGTCTCATTGTTGATCCGGAGGGAATGAACTGCCATCCACGTTTAAAGTTTTACTAAAAAAATACTCTCTTTTAAGAACCTCAAGCAACACAATCTTTTCCTCTTTAATTTTATTAAGTGCAACAGGACAGTCACTGTGAGGCACTGACAGCCCGAGGTTATTCGTGACTTGGGAGTCGGGAATATTTGAGAGTCCTGAGAGTCTAGTCTTGAACAAATTAAATGACGGGCACTTCAAAAATTTTCACCCTTCAAGTGAAATTTTAAAGTTTATTTTAAATTTCTTAAATAATTAGCAGAAACAAAAACAAACATTTTTTGTGATGGGTATATTTTCAATCCCTCTTTGGGACGTGTTGGAAGGTCTTTGACAAGCTCTGACGTGTTCAATTTTAAACCCTGGTAAGTGTGGAAGAAATGTAAATATGATGATGTAAAAGATAAAAATAAGTAGTGAAGTAAATATTTAATGTTAATTAATTTTATTAATAATAAATGGTAATGAAATGGTTACATAGTAATTTTTTAATATGATTAAATAAATATAAAAAAGTAAATAGGTTAACTGATACATTCAAAAATATCTCAATATCTTCTAACCTTAAAATTAAAGTTTATAATTAAAATATTATTAAATGTACCCATTTCCAAGATATAAACAAAATTAATATTTCTCAAAAATATTACTCTTGGTATTTAAGTACTTAAATTTCATTAAGGCATAATTATTCTCCACTATATTTTATTATTTCATTAACAAAGCACATAGGGATTTGGACTCTGAATTTAACATACAATTCATGTACTCCTTTTTATCTTCACCAACCATTAAACTATGAAAAGTAAAAGAATTTTAATATTTTTATATAATTAACTTTATGTCATCCATGTCATCACTCTTACTACCTCCTCATTCATCATTGGCGAAGTCTATCCACCATGGAACAACTCAATGATTAGAAAGCTACTGCATGTTGGAAGAGATTTACATATCCATACCGCATACCATACCATACATGACATGACCGTGAACATTGATGAGACGCATACCATACCATACATCGCGTGATCGTTAGCCTGTTTTGTTCGATGGGACGTCTCATCATCGGGACCCCATCGCGTAGATCGGGACCCCATCGCGTAGAACGAATGCCTACGCCGGAAACAGATCTCCCCGTTGGCTACTGCCTACCCCGTTCTACCCGGGCCCACAATGCCCCGTTCCGAGTTCAAGCTAATACGCCTACGCCGGAAACAGATCTCCCCGTTGGTTACTGCCCGCCCCGTTCTGCTCGGGTCCACAATGCCCCATTCCGAGTTCAAGCTAATTCAAATTTTGAATTTAGGAAAGGCGTCAAGGATTGACAGGTTAAAATTTCAATTGTAGATTTCGCCATCGAATCTGAGAAAAATCCAGATTTCTATGCTTTTCATATGGGTTCTGGAATTACAAGTAGTTACAGTTATTTAAAGAAGGCCATAGAGCCCGCCCATTTCCTCGACGTTTGTCGTCTCTGTAACGGTCATCTGGGTCATGGTTGACACATCTACATGTACAGGTAAATTGATTGATCAATTATCTGGGTTTCGTTTAATTCAATCTGACTTGATTAGACTTGATTTGATCTGATAAATATTTGCTTTCCACCAAACCCATATTTTGTTTTATTGAAAATTTTGATACAAAAGGCTGGGCTTTTTGAACGACAACCATGGTGAATATGTATTCGTTGGTTGAAAGGCATATAGTGCTAGATAAGATGCACCATCTTCATGTTGCTTGTGAGTTATCAGTCTTAGGGAATGAAAAAAAAGGGGAGTCGACAAAAAAACAGATCAGACGCTTGTGAGTTATCAGTCTTAGGGAATGAAAATAGACGCTTGTGAGTTATCAGTCTTAGGGAATGAAAATAGGGGGGCGGACAAAAAACAGATCAGAGAAGAAGAGGAGTTGAGAGGAGTTGAGCCCACCTGAGCATTCCTGCAAAGGGAAACCAACACGTTTAATGGAGTTTGAGGCAGGGATGGCCTTTGACAACACTAAAAATGTTGGTGCAGGTAATGAAAATTTATGGAAAGATACTGAAATGATTATGGAAATATTTTGGATCGATGGGTTCATTGACACGCATCTAAATTAAGTGAATCGAACTACTGGCCATAAGTTCTTACAATCCCCATCGGTTATAAATTCAATCAATTATTCTCTACACTCAATTTCAGTATTCTATTCATGTGGTTGGTCGACGATGCAACATTTTTTAGCCATCTATGATTGGATTTATGCTCTTCCACCTCCCTCGTGTTGGGTAAAGGTGGACATCTCTTACGATTGTCCTGACGTTACTCCTTACGCACCATTTTATAAGCACAGCAGTGGCGAAATACTAATTAGTAAATTTGTTATCAGTAAAAGCGTTTTAAAGGGGTTCTGTGCTTTCAATTTGAAATGTCATTATACCATACAGAAAGTGAATATATTCAGTTTTCCTGTCGGTTGGGCAGGATGTCTTTTAGTGATTGGGACGAAAACAAGATGTCCCACATTTTAGCCATGTTGATCAATTTTGTATTTAAATATGTTTATAGAATTGGTGAGACATAGTTAGCGAAAGTCTTCGTGGATTTAGACCTTGCAAAGTCATCTAAATATAAGGATGTATTTACCAGTGCGTTTTTGGCTGCATGCATCCGCATCTTCAAAGAAGATGATGTCATCAAAATTACAGTGTCACATGGATTCCAGTTCCTAGACAACGAACTAGAGAATGCCACTACGGGAAGCAAACTTAATTTTATTTCAGCTCTCGGCGACGATTGTATAGATCGCTTAATGCCGAAGGTGGCATCCATTTTCACTGAAAACAACTACAAGAGCACAGCTGACGAATTATTTGCTAAAGGCAATAATCCTTTAGTATACTCAAACAACAATACTCGAGGCTTCTGAATTGTAAGAATCTACACTCCTGTTAGTCTAATGAATGTACTCGCCAGTGACAGCAAAATTTCAGATTGGCATCAGTATGCAATAGCACATCACCAGATGCAGGCCAATATCCAGTTCCGTTGCACCGTTAAAATATTTCCAGATTGGATAGAAGTGCAGGTCTGAATCCGTAATCTGATATGTGACGTTATTGCATTATTTCCTGAAAAAGAAATGTGTGAGCGACGATTTGAATATGAACGACACTTCCCATCTCGGCTCCTGTTCTCAATTGGCCCCCAATTTGATCAATCTTATATCCTCATGTTTTCACTCTGTCAATCATCCAATGTTCCTCCTCGATGTGAATTACTATACACATATATACACTAGTATGTACAAATCACCAAGTACATAAACCATTACACTCCTCTCAACTATTTTTCCAATGTTAGAAAAATCATCCATTTTCCATAAATCATAAAGGAATCAACATAATAAAGTAACCATGCCAAACACATACCACAATTTGGCATACCACAACATATATAGTTGGAATCCCCAAGATGGGGAGAAAACCCACTTCAACCATAGTAACCAATAGTAAATCTATTGGAAATGCACATGATCATATTTGGGGTTGGGGCCGCCAATAATGCCCCAATTTATTTATCAATATATCAAGAACTCAAATGACCCATTGCTTTAACAAAGTGCATCATTTCACAATATGTACATCTGTGACACTAACCAAACTATCAATTGTTTGGATCACTCGATCCTCCAAGATGATGTCATGGTCAATCCACCATCCAAACTTGTCTCTAGATAACACATAACTATTCAATTATTGTCCATCATTGTACAAGATCCACTAAATCATCTTGGTTCAACCAAATCCATCTAGGTTCACCTTGTCTCAATTTTCCTCATCGTGATACAAATGGCAGCATCAAGGATCAAGTTGTGACTTCGAAACACAATCACCTCATTGTGAGACAAATGATGATGTCGTAGCCCAAGTGGTGATGCTACAACATAGAAAGGCACAACAAAGAACACTGAGGCACAACCTACCAGGCCATCTCAGTTGTTTGGGCTCACCTAAAGGAAATTGTCCATAGTGAGACACTCATTCTAGTTTTCTCTAGGTTCTTGTAGGTTGTCCTAGGCCATTCCAAAATCATTCCACGACATTCTATCCCATTCCAAGCTGTTTTGGAGGTCATTCTAGAATCATTCCAAGGAATTCCAACTCATCTATAGTGAAACACTCATTCTAGTTTTCTCTGGGTTCTTGTTTGTTGTCCTACGCCATTCCAAAATCATTCTAGGGCATTCTATCCCATTCCAAGTTGTTTTGGAGGTCATTATAAATTTATTCCAAGGCATTCCAACTCATCTTAGAACATTCCATGTCATTCCAAGCCATTCCAACTCATATTAAAATATTGCATGCCATTCCAAGTCATTCCAAAATCGTTCCAAGGCATTCTAGTCTATTCTAACTAGTTCTAGAACATTCCAAAGAGTCCTAAAATGTTCCACAAATTTCCCAGACATTCTCAAACCAATGTGAGACCATGAAAACCAAGGAACTCCAACCTCCGTCAAGACATCAAAAGAAGACAAATACTCCATGTGCCTCTAAAACTCCATTCCAATAAGTCTTATGCCAAGTATTTCAGGTATGCCTTCTCCAAAACTCCAAAATGCATTTCTTCCAAGCCTTGTCTGTATGCCTCTAGAATGCCTAATTTTGATTGTGTAATTCTTGCATATTGTAATTAAATGTAGAAAAAATGTTGGAGAGATCAATCTTAAACATAGTAATAACACATAATTTTACCTAGAAAACCATATGGGAAAATCAACAAAGAATGGCTTATGTCAATACTTAGTAAAAGTGTAGTTCCTTGCATGTAAATGTTCATCGACATTTTAACACATGAATCTATTTTTGTGAAGAATGGTCACGTGGAAATATATAAAATTGTGATAATTTAGCATATGATAAAAAAAGTTACAGAATAGATTTTTGTGATAATTTAGCATATGATGATGGAGTCTGAAATGGAGATAATGGAGTCGAAGATGGAGCCGCAGGTGGAGATAGTGGAGCTCGAAGTGAGATATAATGGAGCGAGAGGTGAAGTAGCCATTTTAATCTTTATCTTGGTTTAATTAGGTTAGTTTAATTTAATTTGAATATCTCTGCGTGTGTGTGTGTGTTTTATTTCGCGAAAGGTTAGAGACGACATATACAATTTTCATTTACTTAATTATTATTATTATTATTTAAGAGTCACATGTGTGAGATACATCTTGAATTTACGCACAAAATCACACATCGACCTAATATTGGGCTGTAGAATGTGCCTCTCGGCGCAACAAGAATAAAAAAATGATAAAGATGCATTGGATCAAGAAAAGGGGAATGATCATTTTGGATAAGAGAATGGCGATTTGATAACGCTATAAATTGAATGAAAAAAATCATAATTCTCATTGTTGTAATCCCAATTTTAGGTTTTTTTATGTTGACAAGGTTCATTTTGTGCAAGTTCATATCTAAACTTAATAAAGAACATACAAGTTAGAAATTTTACCAAGATTAATAGAGTTTGTAATCACAAACATAATCATTAAATATGTTAGGGATCTAACCTCCCTAACCCCTCATATAGGTAGAATAATATATTTTCCATGTAATTACGGTCGACATTAGTTTATAAGACCTATTTAATAAATGTGAACAAGTCAATGTAAGAAGACCTAATATAATCTTCTGCTTCTAGAAAGATCTTTCGCTAGAAGGTTCTTTAGAAGATAGAATTAGTATAAATAAGAGTAGGAGGCATGACAAGTCTTTGTCTTGAGAATTATTGTAATAGAGCACTGCTCTATTGGAGGTTTCCCCCTCGAAGAGGAAAGTGAACATCGTTTCCTATCAAGAAATGTATTATTTTGGTGTTGTGGTTTGATATATTGTGTTGTTTCGTTGTTATTCTCTGCAATATTTATGTTTTCTGCTATTATAATAGATTTGGTACCTTACAAGTCGTATCAAAGCACTTTCCTTGGCAAGAATTGTGTGTTAAATTTTTTCGAGGTAGAGACGTATTTTGACATCTTAAAACTACAGATATATGTCATTCATTGCATAAATCAATGGTCGGGGAAGCATACATGCAAGAAATACATGCAAGAATGTGATGGTGTCATCTTGGACTTTCAAATCCTATGTGAATGAATCTATTACATCTTGGACCTACCTTGGTGTCATCCAGCTTGACATAATTAAACCCATGCTTCATCTTTCCTATCCTAGTATCCATCCGTTCAACCTTATCACCATGCTGATACATTGCGTATGTCATCTGCTCAACAATGTTCTCCAAGATAACAAGTTGATCCTTTATTCTGCCTATATTGGTCTCCCTCTCTGTGTCACTTCCATTTGCATGTGATCCAACCATGGACAACCCTCCAAGTATCTTCATTCTACTTGCAAGTGTTTTTTCCAAGGCACCTAAGAATTTTACTCAAAGAATTATCCAAAACTCTGTGATCAACTCTATCATGTGTTCTGCAATGAAATTTTCAATCGCCTGCCTTGCCCAAGTGTTCAGTTCACCCCACGAACTCTTCTCCTGGTATTCTCAAAGTGTGCACACAGGACTGTTCACAAGTCACGATCTCATCCGCAACTTGGCACTTACTCCTGTAACAAGCCACACACAAACCAAAGCCTACACCCAGACTCTCTCTGTGATGGAACAATTCGCTATACCGAAGCATTCATCAAGTATGTGCCCAAACTATCTCTATGATCTGCCCTATCACCATTTTAATAGAGCATGCTTCAAGATTTGATACCACCTATTATGACACCACATGATGCCTCTAGTAAGGGTCAGTTCAAAAAATGATTTTCTTATTGTTTATTCGACAAGAGAACATCTGGAATGACTAGTTCCCCAATCTTCAGAAAATATGCAATACCCAAATCCACAATTTTTACACCGCTCTTGAGAAACCCGAAGCTCAATACGTTCTACTATGTTGAACTGGTGGGTATAAGCGTCGGTGGGAGGAGGCTCACCTCCATTCTGGCCTCTGTGTTTCGAATGGATGTGACTGGCAATGGAAGAGTCATTATCGATTTTGGGACCTCTTTGACGCGTTTGGTTGATTCTTCTTATACTACAATGAGGGATGCTTCCAGGTTCGGGACTGGGAACCTGAAGTCCACAGGTGGGTTTTCCTTGTTTGATACCTGCTATGATTTATCGGGGCTAAAAACTATGAAGTTCCCCACGCTGGTCTTTCATTTCCAGGGCAGTGTCGATATCTCTCTGCCTGCTACTAATTATCTCATCCCTGTGGATGGTTCCATGACTTTATTCTTTTCCTTTGTTGGGAACACTAGTGGGCTCTCCATTATTGGCAACATTCAGTAGCAAGGGTACCGTGTAGTGTTTGATAGTTTGGCGAATCATGTAGGATTTAAAGATGGTTCATGCCTAGCCTAGGAGAGCTTGTTTATTTGATTTTGATTTTTACTTGTATTGTCTACCTAACCTAATCTCTTCTCATATATTGTCCCCTGATACTGTTCTTACTATTATTGAAAATTTTATTTGGGTTAAAATATTCATACATTATCCAATACCCATGAACCACGTATATCCTTAGGATGGTGTGGTAGGTTTCCTTGAAGAAGCCTCTTCCATGTTAAGTAATATCATTCACCTAAGGCTACTAAATTTTGGGCATCTAAGCCTTTGAGAACAAATAATTTTGATCAAAATTGGTTCCTTAAATTTGCTTTCCTACTAAATCACACCCAAGAGAAAACCTAGGCCTAAATAACTTCAATATTTAGAAGGATTTCATATGTTTATTCTCCCCCATTGAAATTAAACTTGACTTTTTATTTCCATAGGAAACAACAACCTTTTGTTTCTTTGATTTATCACATTAACATGGCTTTTAAGGTAGAATATAGTGTTTCTTGATGGATCCTAAGGGGAAAAATCTAGAAGGATGAGGTGGAAAAAGAGGTGACATGTTTCCCCAACCCCTAAGACATGGTAAACAAGGTTCCCACTAAACAATGAAATATGCCCTTGTTGTTGTTAGTAGGAAAAACAATTGCTTAGTTGATGTGGAATTAAAATTATGAACTCTATAGGAGATTATAATTTAAGTACTTATGGACTGATAAACTATGTTAGAGTATTGAACTTGGATAGAAGTGACTTTACATATGATGTAATTAGTTGTCATATAGAATGAGTTTATTTTAAACAACATTAGCACATATAAACTACACCATTATCTATGAGCATTAGGATATCTTCACCTATAGCATTCTCTTTAGGTCGGAATATCAAATATCTTTTTTTTTTTTAATAAATTATCTAAACACTAAGGTTATCCTTAAAATATATATGTGCATTACAAAGAAGGGAAAATAAAGTCACGTGTGAAGAGTCTTAATGCATTCTCTTCAAGGAACCAATTCAAAGTTGCAATGATTTAGTAAAATACTTGAACATAAATTAATCTAATTTATTTATTCATCAGTGCAAAGAAGACCTTATAAAAAATACATTAGCACCAAGATTTGGTTAAGTGCCCATATGTCCATTAAAAAAAATATTACTATGTTATCTCTAAGTTTAAAACATATTCATCTCATAGTGGAGTTGAATATTCAATCTCTCACGATGAAGGAAAGGAAGGGAAGGGCGAGTTTGGAAAGAGATAATTTAAGTGAAACAAAGTCAATATAAATATGAAAATAAAGACATCTAGTTCTTAGATAGTGAACAATAGTAGATATGGAAGAATGCATTTAATATCAAGACTAAGAACTTGGGTTCTATATTTTTTTTATATAAAGTTTTTGGTGTATTTTTGCAGTATTACTCTGTACGTAGTGATTCATTGCAATGTACATGTGTTTTAACATTTAATATTGTTAAATTGTGAATATGTACAAAACTCCCATTTCCTTTCAGTAAAGACACAAAATAAATTATTTACCTTGAACAAGTCTCACAAATCCAAATAAAATGAAGATCATGGTCTTGAAAGACAACATATTTGGCATTTATAGGTGACAAAGCTTAAACAAGAAAACAAATGCAATAGGATTGAAATGAAAAACATTATTAAGTGCTCCAACCATATTTTAAATATAGTGATATAGGTCAAGTAATGATGTTATAGATCATAGGTTATGTCCTATGGAACTATGACCTATGGAACTATGACCTGTGGAACTATGACTTGTGGAACGATGACCTATGGAACTACACCCTTGTTATCAGGTTAATTGTTAAGTGCGGACACAAATCAATCCCCCTAGATCCACCTAGATCTAGAACAAAACAAGACAGTACACTACTCTTTCCTTAGCTTTCAATTATCAAATGAGAAATGGATCTAGAACATACCTTTTAAATATTGAATATTTGACTTCGCCAATGCAATCCACGCTTCTTCACGAGGTTTATGAGAAATATCTGCAAATAAGCACAAACCAATGAAGACAAGAATAACAAAGTCTATTTGATATGAAACTATGTACGTGATCAAGGAATCATACAATATGGACGAGTAACATTCATATAGGAAAGAAAAGAATATTTGTATTAAAGAATGCGGAAGAAAGATACAACCATATTCCTTGATGTCGTCAGGTTCCTTCCAACAGTTCCTTGCTTCCCACACACTTCTTTCTCCAAGGATTCTGAGACCATGGATTTGATAATTACTCACAATCTATCTTGACAAAGAAAATCTAAAAGCCACTCTAACCAAGCTAACAATCTCAAACCAAACTCAAGCTCAAACCAATCTAACTTTCTTCATGAGAGCTCCTTTCCTTTTATATGATGAAGAGGATAAGTTGAGGAGGTTAGGATGATCCCACTAAATCATGAAAGTGATTAAGATCCAAACCATATGGAGGCCACCTCACTATAGAAGCTTCTCCTTCTAGAAGCATCGAGAAAATGCTCCTTTTTCCCATGTACGAAGGCCGCCGCACCCTAGCTATAGTGCATCCTGCATAAACTCCGCACCCTGGCTATAGTGCAACCTATGAAAATCAGGCATTTCTGCACCCTGTGTATAGAGAAGCCTGTGGAAATCCTCCTAAATAAGGTTTTTCACAAAGGAAAATACAACTTCTTCTCTCAGGGAAAGTTCTTCTCCCTTCTTTCTTCAAGAATTCAATCCATTGACCCCTCTAAAGGCAACAGATAGGTTTACATCATTAATGGTTGTAAGGGTGATGAAAATAATGTGTAACAGAGATCCCCCCCAAAGCATGAAGTTAAAACTGAGTAATAATTGATATACTTTGTCAAGTGTGTGTAGGGAACAAGGAACAGTCAGTCGGAAACCTGCCAACAAACAAGGAAATGAAGTACAATAATATATCATCATTGAGGTAGGCATTCCCATACTCATAATACAAATGACTCAAAGCATAAATGTCAACATGCAAAGATCCATGTCAAGTAAGAAAGGTCATGGCCACCAAACATACACTGTGGATCCATGCCAATATGACTCAAATATGAACATAGCCACCAAAAATTCACTATGGATCTATGTGTTAAAGACTCAAATTTGAACATAGCCAGGAGATGTACAATGTGGATCTATGCAACAGTACAAACTGAATATACTCCAACACAACCTGAATCTGTTAGAAAAGATTGAGGGTCTTCATCTCCACCACTCTATAGTAAGAATCTAACCATGTGAATACATGTGTTGAAGTTGAACATGGTAGAAACCACTTGATTACCGGTCAATGATGAGAACCATTAACAAGTGAAATGGGAATCACCATTAATGTCAATGACTCCCAAGGTACTCTAGTACAATCCAACGAATGTGAATTAATGAGATGAAGTTGAACACTTGGTGGAATCTTCCGATCAATGGTCAATACTGAAAAGCCACTGTCAAAAGCGAGGAAATATTCCATTGAGGCATGCAAGTTCCAAGGTACCAATTAGTTTCTAAGTCTAATTCTTGGATAATGAGTTGAAGTCAATAGGAAAACACTCGTCACAGGAGGGCCTTAATGTATCCCCCATCAATGACACGAAACAAGTAACAATATTTGAAGTAGATCAAAGTAACAAGTGATTCAGGACTGACCCAGGGATGGCTGACACAATAGAAGGCTTAAGGACTATAGAAATGGTTGACACAATAGAAATCTTTTCGGGTTGAACTTCTCTTTGAACATATTGACGACACGACAACTATCTTGGAAATACTAACTCAACAATAGGGATCAAAGACCAATTTGTAATCTTATAAAGGAGTATGATCAAGAGACAAGAAAATTTTCCAACCTAGACACAGAGCGAGTGAAAGGGTGTCATGTTCAAAAGTGACTCTTCCATAGAATACAAGTTTAGATACATTTCTTTCCCAAATTTTCCCCCACCATTTTTGGCAAGTACCTCTTTATTTTTACACAAGATTGAGGAGGATAACATATTATTGTTGATGTAAGCTCATCCTTCGGATGATTCCCTCGGAGTATGTTTAATGAACCCTAAGAAGGAGTGGTTTGGTCCCATGCGGGTATTTCGATGTTTGTTTAACGAGTCCAAAGAAAGAAAACTCAGGGGTTTTTCATGTTTAGAGAGTTTGAAAAACACTTAAAGAGAACTCTCTCAGTTCCTTTTTCGTAAAGTAGTCTGATGAGACCGAAAAAGAGATAAACTATCGCTCAACAGACGTTTTCTTCAAGTACTTTAACGAGCGTGAAAAGAACAAGGTCGCTCGACAATCTTTTCATATTTAGAGTGTCTAAAAAGATCTCAAAGGGAACTCCAGGAGGTTCCTTTTTCGTGTAACCTTTACGAGTCCAAAAAAGTGATAAAAGTATACTCGGTTACATTCTCACGTATTTACAAGCATGAGAAAGAACAAAGACTAAGCTTGGTATTGTTTTCATTTTTACGCAAGTTTTAAAACAAAACAAAACAATTCTTGGGATAGATTTTAACTTTTACACAAGATTAAAAAATAAACAAAACTATGCTTGGACCTGGTTTCATTTTTACACAAGCTTGAAACAGAGGAAACTATGCTTGAGGTAGCTGGTTTCATTTTTACACAAGATTGAACCATAGAAAACTATGCTTGCAACTTCCCAATGCATGGTTGGTACTTAGCCCCCCAACTTAAGAAGCTAGTGGCTTATCTTCACCATGAAGTCCAGAGGCTAGAATCATTTCCCCCCAAGCTTCATTTCGTCCAACTACAAAGGTGAATGAAATGAAGCTTCAAATACTAGAAGAAGGAATCGATTCAAACAGAGAGAGGGAAGTTGTTTCATGTTTTAACGAGCTTGAAATAAGATAAGAACTATGCTCGAGAATCCAGGTTCAATCCCTAGACCTATGTTTCATTTTTTAACGAGATTGACATAGAAACAAGAACTATGCTTGTAACCTCTGTTTCATTTTTTAACGAGGTTGCCACAGAGGCACACAAAACTATCCTTGTAACTAGTTTCATTTTTTAACAAGCTTGAAATCAGAAAACCATGCTCAAAACTCTCTTCTTGATCATGGCTTCCAAGAGGATAGTTCTCTGGGAGGACACCACGTCAAGGGATAAAACTCGTTCATGGCCTCCAAGATAACTTTACTTGATGGAAGAAACACACTCTATAAGGAACACATGTCGAGGGTCGCGACAGGGGTAAGGAGATCATGCTCCAATAGCCCTACCGAAGAGATTACCATGTCAACTACCGGATCCAAGGCATGGGAGACAATGCCACACAATTAACCTATGGCAGGGGCGATATCGTTTGCATATACAAACCATTTAGAGAGTTGATTCAATCAGGACCGATGAATGAACGTTGATCAATAGCCACAAAAGATTGTTTTCCCTCCCAAAGTTACAGGAAACCAAGGAAGGGTCCCTAAAGGTTGATTGGTTCTTTTGTTAAAAGATAACATATTATGCGTAACCGGTGCAAGTTGAGGACAACCCAAAGCCTGCCAAGAAATAGAGGAAAAAATACTAACGGATGCACCTTCATCTATCAGCGTCTGTGGAACGTCTCGACCACAAACCTGTACTTTGGTCTGGAAAGGAATGTGAGAGGGAAGACGAGGTCCAATTAGCACACCCCAATAGAAACAAATGGCCTCATTACTTGGAGGGGGTTCCATGGGAGAAGGAGGAATGCCCCCCGGCATGGTAGATTATGTATCAACAAGAAAAATGTGAGAAGTATCGGGTTTACTTTGTAACGAGAGAGTAGGATCGACTGATAACGATGTCAAATCGACCACTTGGGTTTCATTCTCCAAGGGGAGAATGGGGTCAACAGGTGGAGACAAATCGACCACTTTGGTTTCACTCTCTAACGGGAGAGTGGGATCGACCGAGGAGGAAATCAAATCCACCACTTGGTTTTCACTCTTTGGTGGGAGAGTGGAATTGATCAAGGATGGGATTAGATCAACCACTTGGTCAACTGGTTCAACTAAGGACATGACCATATTGACGACATGATCAACCGAATTAACCAATGAAGGGACCAGATTAATCATTACGTCAACTACAGGTGGGTTGAGAGTAAGCTTGCGATAAGCAACTGGAAGGTGAGGTTGTGAAATAGTCATGTCTTCCAGTAATTTCGAGGCTTCATCCATACGAGGGAAAAGGTGACTTTGATGACTCCCTCTGCATAACCTACAAGGTTACTTGACTCTACTTTTCTTCTTCCCAAGGGTATTTTGACTAGTTGACGAGAGGTCATCAACATGTTGTTCAGAGGCTGATGACATGGGTTAGCGAGGGTGTATAGACCATACTTCTATAACCTTGGAGAGACCAGGGAAATCCTTAAGAAGCTACCCTTACAAATCCTGCAAGGGTACCTGGTTTTATGGGTTGTTTGGGTGATCTTGACATCATTAACATTCCCATCACGATTAACAGTAACTGGTTTCTTTCCAACATGTCCGACAGTGGTTGGAATTTTAGATCCTTGTTTATTTTTCTTCTTCTTATTCTTCCATTTCTTCTTCTTCTTATCCACCGAATTATTATTTTTAGAGCTTTCACTCGGCAAAGAATATGAAATGGAAGAAGACCTTGCAAGTGAAGAAGGCGAAGAAGATTTTACTGGTGAAGAAGGCGAAGGATCAACATGAGGTTGATGCTCTTGGGGGGAAGTTCCTACAAATGAAGAACTAACTGCATTCGAAACTACCTGAGTGGAAAACAACCATACCGATAATCCAATTGTGAGACCTGGAAGGATCAAAGTAGTGATGTGATGAGGACCAATGTTTCTGTAAGAAGGAAAAACAAAAGGTTCCCCTGGAAAAGGGATTCCTTCATTGGTAATTCTAGGAAATGATGCCATTAAATAAATATCCAACCTAGAGTCTGCTAGGGTAAACAAACAACACACATTAAAAATCTAGTAAGCAAGCAAGCAAACAAAACCTTATCACAATGAGCACACTATTTGGTGATGAAATCCAACGTCGCGAGACCAAAGTAAGAAGGGGTTGAGATAGAGCGGGTGGAAAAGTTACATTGATGAACTGCTTAACAGACTTACACCTTGGTGCAAGCTCCCACACATAATCGTGGGTATACCCTCCAAGGAGCCCGATTGAGTTTGTCCAATGTCGAGTCCAGGTACCATGAAGACTTGCCCCTCCACAATCACCTTGTGTAAAGATCCTAAAGAAATAGGCCACTAAGGTTACCAACTACAACAGTGATGCCTGGGGAAATAGTCGACAGTCCGATCCATGCGCAAAGGCAGGGTGTCTAGCCCAATACCAACCTAAAAGGCTTCCACTAATCATTGTGGGTATACCTTCAAGCGACCCACATAATACATGCAATCTCTACACCAAGACCAACAAAGAAGGGTGAGTAACTTTGCCAGTCTCAATGCAACCTCGTGATTGACCCTTGTGTGAGAAGGGCTTCCCATGACAAAATGAAATAAGTGGATTTCACCGCTCCCTAACTCAAGATTCTATGTTTTTTTGCAGCTTTGGAAAGTTATCTTTCACACCTATTCCAAAGCCCTACAACTAATCTAATGTAGGTTTGCTACCAGAAAATATAAAAATGTCTAATCAATTTTTATAAGCGCTTTATTTTTAAGGTTGTTGTTACTCAAAAGGAAGATGGCATGGACAATATGGTGTTTTGACCGACTCAAAAGTTATGCAAAGAGATGAAGATGCAATCTTTTCATTTTGATGAAATCTATGCTATGAGAAGGAGAAAACATCTATCATTCCCAAATGTACAATGTCCCAAAATTTACTAAACTCATCAATATCAAGATCCTCAATAAATGAGAAAAATAAACAGTACACCAATACATGATTCATGCTCCCCCCCTGGCCATGAGGGGTATTTTTTTTAGCAATTTAAGACCAGAAATCATGCAATTTCACTACTTCAAATGCAAGGATGCCCCCAATCTAATATAAAGAAAGGAATTAAAACTTTTTTGTTTTAAAGAGACACTAAAATTAATAGATAACTTCTTCAAAACAAAAGCAACCCAAACAAAGTTTCTCTTTTAACACAAACTATTCAATAAAAGAAATAGAAATAATTTCATTAAACAATTCTAAAGAAAAACAAATTCTTTGTAACTGAAAAACACTCAAAGCAAGAGGCCAAATATTTCAAAAGGAAACAAAGAAAAAATAAGGCAAATATGGTTGAAAGAAGATTCAAATTTTGTCAAGCAGACTATAATCAGACACAACAAATCACCCCAGAACTATACCATAGATCTGGGCAGGGAAAACTATCAAAAAACAATTGTTTTCACAATCGTCGCAGGTTGGAAGCCTAACATAGTGCGTAAATCCTAGATTGTCGTAGGCTAGATATGGGTAGGGTGCGACATTTCAGTTTGGTCTAAATAGGTAGGGTGCGAAAATCTCAGGTCGCCGCACTATTCCTCAAAGCAAGGTGCGGAAATCAAACAAAAAATGGAAAAAATAAAAATTAAGAAGGTTTTCCAATGAAGTTTAACAGTCGGAGAGTCAAGCTGGACCTCCCAGTGACTCAGAAAACAGAAACCAAACAATAAAATCAAGAAAACAAGGAAAACTAGGAAAACATTTTGATTCCCCGGTATGATCGCCAATTTTGTTATTGCATTAAATGTTAAGTGCGGACACAAATCAATCCCCCTAGATCCACCTAGATCAAAGAGTCAAGCTGGATCTCCTAGTGACTCAGAAACCAAGCAATCAAAACAAGAAAACAAGGAAAACTAGAAAAACATTTTGATTCCCCAGTACGGTCGCCAATTTTGTTATCGGGTTAATTGTTAAGTGCGGACACAAATCAATCCCCCTAGATCCACCTAGATCTAGAACAAAACAAGACAATACACTACTCTTTCCTTAGCTTTCAATATCAAACGAGAAGTGGATCTAGAACATACTTTTTAAATATTGAACATCTGACTTCGCCAATGCAATCCAAGCTTCGTCACGAGGTTTATGAGAAATATCTGCAAATAAGCACAAACCAACGAAGACAAGAATAATAGAGTCTATTTGATATGAAACTATGTACGTGATCAAGGAATCATACAATATGGACGAGTAACATTCATATAGGAACGAAAAACATATCTGTATTAAAGAATGTGGAAGAAAGATACAACCATATGCCTTGATGTCGTCAGGTTCCTTCCAATAGTTCCTTGCTTCCCACACACTTCTTGCTCCAAAGATTCTGAGACCATGGATATGATAATTACTCATAATCTATCTTGACAAAGAAGAGTTCAAAGACACTCTAACCAAGCTAACAATCTCAAACCAAACTCAAGCTCAAACCAATCTAACTTTCTCCATGAGAGCTCCTCTCCTTTTATACACTGAAGAGGATAAGGTGAGAAGGTTAGGATGATCCCACTAAATCATGAAAGCAAGTAAGATCCAAAACATACGAAGGCCACTTCACTATAGAAGCTTCTCATTCTAGAAGCAACGAGAAAATGCTCATTTTTCCACGTACGAAGGCTGTCGCACCCTAGCTATAGTGTAGCCTGCGGAAAATCCACACCCTGGCTATATTGCAACCTGCGAAAATTAGGCATTTCCGCACCTTGTGTATAGAGAAACCTATGGAAATCCTCTTAAATAGGGTTTTTAACAAAGGAAAATACAACTTCTTCTCTCAGGGAAAGTTCTTCTCCCTTCTTTCTTCAGGAATTTAGGCCACTAACCCCTCTAAAGGAAAAATATAGGTTTGCATCATTAACGGTCGTAAGGGTGATGAAAATAATGTGTAACAACCCTTTGGAACTATGACCTATAGAACTATGACCTGTGTAACTATGCCCTCTAGAACTATAACCTCTGGAACTATGACCTGTGGAACCACGCCCTCTGGAACTATGCCCTCTGTAACTACGCCCTTTGGAACTATGACCTCTGGAACAACGCCCTCTAGAAATATGACCTTTGGAACTATGACATGTGGAATTGTGACCTATGGAACTGTGACATCTGGAACTACGCCCAATGGAACTATGACCTCTTGAACTATGCCCTATGGAACTATGACCTTTGGAACTTTGACCTGTGGAACTACACCCTCCAAAACTATGACCTCTGGAACTATGCCCTCTGGAATTACGCCCTCTAGAACTATGACCTATGGAACTATGACCTTTGGAACTATGACCTATGGAACTATGACCTCTAAAACTATGACCTCTGGAACTAAGACCTATAGAACTACACCCTCTAGAATTATGACCTTTAGAACTACGCCCTCTGGAACTATGACCTCTAGAACTATGACCTTTGGAACTATGACCTCTAGAACTATGACCTTTGGAACTATGCCCTTTGTAACTATGACCTTTGGAACTATGACCTATGGAACTGTGAATTGTGACCTCTGGAATTACACCCTCTGGAACTATGACCTCTTGAACTATGCCATCTGGAACTATGAACTCTGGAACTATGTGCTCTAGAACTACCTTTGGAACTATGACCTCTGGAACTACGCCCTTTAGAGATATGACATGTGGAATGACCCCAAGAACTATGACCCATGGAACTAATACCTTTGGAACTATGCCTTATCGAACTATGACCTGTGGAACTATGCCCTCTGGAACTATGACCTGTGGAATGACCCCAAGAACTATGACCAGTGGAACTACAACCTTTGGAACTATGACCTGTGGAACTATGACCTCTGGAGCTACGCCCTATGGAACTATGACATGTGGAGTGACCACATGAACTATGACCCATGGAACTACACCCTCTGGAACTATGACCTCTGGAACTATGACATGTGGAATGACCCCAAGAACTATGACCTATGGAACTACACCCTTTGGAACTATGAACTGTGTAACTATGCCCTCTAGAACTATAACCTCTAGAACTATGACCTGTGGAACTACGCCATATGAAACTATGACGTCTGGAACTACGCCCTTTGGAGCTATAACCTCTAGAACTGTAGAACTATGACCTCTGGAACTACGCCCTCTAGAACTATGAACTTTGGAGCTATGACATGTGGAACTATGACGTATGGAACTGTGACCTCTGGAACTACACCCTTTGGAACTATGACCTCTTGAACTATGCCCTCTGGAACTATGACCTCTGCAACTTTGACCTGTGGAACTATGACCTCTGGAATTACTCCCTCTAGAACTATGACCTTTGGAACTATGACATGTGGAACTATGACCTATGGAACTATGCCCTCTGGAACTATGACCTCTAGAACTAT
>JZKD02S2341858.1:128202-175716 GCA_000966675.3 Picea glauca
TGTACTACTATGAATAGACACAGGTGTGTTCTATCCTTGTTCTAATTGCCTTGAAGACTATCAGCAGTTTATTGGAGATGATGATCATTCAGATGAATGATGAACAGAGATTTTCGAGATGGAAAATAGTTCAATGCTTTTACTCCTCTTGTATCACTCTATGGTGAGAGTGACTTATCCAGCATCATATTACTCAGATGAAGTATGGTTTTGAGAGATGATGCAGCTGATAGTGATGGTGATTCTCATGATCTAGTCATGAAGTAGTCTAAATGATTATATTGATGCTACCAAGTATATGGTATGTTTTGTGCTCAAGTCCATTACCTGTAAATACCTCTCTAGCTAGGAGTGAGTGTTAATATTATGGTAGCTGCAGGAGGTATTTAACCCCACGTGTGAACCTGACAAGAATATAAGACTCTGGGAAGCAAGAGAAACCCTAATGAATTGGCTAATAACCCTAGAAGCTTTGTCGGCTCAACAAGATAATTTATATTAGGCTATTAGCCTCCAAGAGAAGAAGTCAGCCAGAAATAATATTAATATACTGAACAGACACATACCCAGAAGGAGAAGTCAGCCCCAACAAAACTGGCAGGATGACTATAAATACAAGGTGCCAGTTCTCATTTGCAACATCTTCGAATTGCAGTTTTCCCAGTTGATGCACACTGCAGTTGCAGTCTGGTGCACAGGTTTGGAGGAGGGTTGCAGGTGCAGCTGCAACATCAGCTAGTTCTCAGTATTGGCTTGAATATCTCTTGGCTAGGGTTTGGACTATCTGATCAACTTTTTGTGATGCGCTATCCTAGGGGATTGATGTGCTACTCTTTGTTTAGCCATCTAGCCTAGGGTTTGCTTCTGGAGGAATTCTCGGTCAAGGTTAAGGTGCTCGGAGGGAGGCTTCAGCCTGTGGTTGGGTGACGAGGGTATCGTCAATGGTAAAACGATCACACCATCTTCTATATTCTAAAAGTAGTTCCACAGGTCACAATTCCATAGGTCATAGTTCCAGAGGGCCTAGTTCTAGAGGGCATAGTTCCACAGGTCATAGTTCCGGAGGGTGTAGTTCCACAGGTCATAGTTCCAGAGGGTGTAGTTCCACAGGTCATAGTTCCAGAGGGCGTAGTTCCACAGATCACAATTTCACATGTCATAGTTCCAGAGGGCCCAGTTCCATAGGTCATAGTTCCAGAGGGTGTGTTTTCATAGGTCATAGTTCCAAAGGGCATAGTTCCATAGGGAGTAGTTCCAGAGGTTATAGTTCCAGAAGCGTAGTTCCAGAAGGCATAGTTCCATAGGTCATATTTCCAGAGGGGGTAGTTCCATAGGTCATAGTTCCATATAGTTCCATAGGTCATAGCTCCATATAGTTCCATAGGTCATAGTTCCAAATGCATCTTCCATATATGCGTGCCTCTATATATGTGCATTTAAGGAAGTTGTCATCCATAAATGTGCATTTATATGCGTCATCTATATATGTGCATATACGAAAGCGTGCATATATAGAAGATGCCATTATGGAAGTGGCCATCTTCTGTATTTGTGTAGTCTGTATACATGCATTTACGCAAGTCGTCATCCATATATGCGTCGTTCGTTTCATCCATATATGCATCATCCATATATGCGCATATACGGAAGTGTGCATATACAAAAGGTGCATATACAAAAGACGCCATTATGGAAGTGGTTAGCTTCCATATATGTGTTGTTTGTATATGCGCATTTATGGAAGTCGTTGTACGTATATGCGTATATATGGAAGCGTGCATATACGGAAGGTGCATATATGAACAACGCATATACGGAAGGTGCATATAAAGAAGAAATTTACAGTAATCCAAATGCATCTTTCGTATATGTGTACTCCATATATGCGCATTTAAGGAAGTTGTCATCCGTAAATGCACATTTATAGGTGCATTTATATGTGTCGTCCGTTTATGTGCATAAAGTGCACATATACGGAAGACGACATTATGGAAGTGGTCAACTTCCGTAGATTCACATATACGAAAGACGTCATTATGGAAGTGATCAACTTTCATGTATGTGCATTTACGAAAGTCTTCATCTGTATATGCACATTTACAAAAGAACGCATATATGGAAGTGTGCATATACGGATGACATTATGTGCTTTCTCAGACTCCTCAGATTGAAATTTATGATGTCACTACCATCGATTATCACCGACTCTTTTAGTGGGTCATATAATCTTTCAATTAATCCAATGATGGTCGACTTTTCCAATCCACTTTGTCCTACAAGTGTCATGCTTTTGCTTTCTTTTATCCTCGAGAAGAAGTTCTTGAAGATCATAATGTATGGATGAGATGGGTAAGCGAAGTCTACATTTCTCACCTCCATGTTTCCTTCTATCTTATCCATTTTCTCGCCCCTCTCATTGTTTGGGTTTATGTGACTCTCTCTATCTAGGATGCCAAATACAGATTTGACTACATCAAATCCTTTAGCAATGTCACTGCTCATACTTCATGCGTCTTCTATCACTCTTATGGTGCTCATTATAATGAAGAAAACTCGAAAAAGAGCTTTGGATGTGATTCGTCCTTTCGAAACAAGCTGCCCTCCATACCAAAAGCCGTATAATCTTTCAATTAATCCAATGATGGTCGACTTTTCCGATCCACTTTGTCCTACAAGTGTCATGCTTTTGCTTGCTTTTATCCTCGAGAAGAAGTTCTTGAAGATCATAATGTATGGACGAGATGGGTAAGTGAAGTCTACATTTCTCACCTCCATGTTTCCTTCTATCTTATCCATTTTCTCGCCCCTCTCATTGTTTGGGGTTATGTGACTCTCTCTATCTAGGATGCCAAATACAGATTTGACTACATCAAATCCTTTAGCAATGTCACTGCTCATACTTCATGCGTCTTCTATCACTCTTATGGTGCTCATTATAATGAAGAAAACTCGAAAAAGAGCTTTGGATGTGATTCGTCCTTTCGAAACAAGCTGCCCTCCATACCAAAAGCCCATATCCATATTGCATGAAGTTTCCCTCCATACACGTCATAGTTCCATAGGTCATAGTTCCAGAGGGAATAGTTCCACAGGTCACAATTCCACAAGTCATAGTTCCACAGTTCATAGTTCCAAAGGTCATAGTTCGATATGTTGTAGTTCAAGAGGTGATAGTTCCAGAGGGCTTAGTTCGAGAGGTGACAGTTCCACAGGTCAGAGTTCCACAGGTTATAGTTCCAAAGGTCATAGTTCCAGAGGGAGTAGTTCCAGAGGTCATAGTTCTAGAGGGTGTAGTTCCATAGGTCATAGTTCCAGAGGGCGTAGTTCCATAGGTCATAGTTCAAGAATTCATAGTTCTAGAGGGCATAGTTCCATAGGTCATAGTTCCACAGGTCATAGTTCCAGAGGGTGTAGTTCCATAGGTCATAGTTCCACAGATCACAGTTCCGCAGGTCTCAATTACACAGGTCATAGTTCCTGAGGGAATAGTTCCATAGGTCATAGTTCCAGAGGGTGTAGTTCCAAAGGTCATAGTTCCATAGGGTGTAGTTCCACACATCATAGTTCGAGAGGGCATAGTTCCATAGATCATAGTTTCACAGTTCGCAGTTCCACAGGTCATAGTTGCATAGGTCATACTTCCAAAGTTCATTGTTCGAGAGGTCATTTATAGAGGGTGTAGTTCCAGAGGTCATAGTTTTGGAGGGCATAGTTCCACAGATCAAAGTTCTAGAGGTCATAGTTCTAGAGGGCATAGTTTGTTATGTTCGAAAGACCTGAATACAAAATACCACAATAGTACCAAATATATATGAATACAATCACCACACAAGATATATGAAACAATATATAAAACCACCACTTTATTATATCAAACCCTTGAGGTAGAGCAACACCATACAATGGATCCTATTATGGAAGGGATCCTCTCCTATTCACTTGCCTCTTCGAGGGGGCTTCCTCCCATTGAGCTACTGCTCCAAATACAATACTTCTCCTCATATCCCATTACATGATCCGAATTTATGTAGGAATGCAACAGAATACACAAATAACCATGAATATAAAGATGTAGCGGAAATAACACTTCATTTCATTAATATCAAAGAACTGAAATTTGTTTACAGACAGACTGGAAATAAACTAGCTAGGGAACTGGTAGCTTATCTCTGAGAAGAGATGTGACGGATATAGGCCTCTGAAATATGTGTTATAATGAGGCTCGAAAGACTATATATTATTGAGAAATAATGGAAACCCTAAACATTCAAAAACCTAACCCTAGGATATGAAATGCAAGAATATGGGCCCCGTCAGGGTAAATTGGTACATCAATTTCTCAGGGTCGTAACTTTGGCATAATATCTCTGTTTGACGCACATGATACATCGTTAGAAATATATATCCGAGGACTACAACTGTTGACAACAAATATCAAGTCATAAATGATCTCATATTACTCGGATGTTTGATGCCCAAAAAACGTTGTTTAGGGCCTCAAAATAGCTCTAGAAGTTCAAGACTCGAAAAACTGCCAAAAATAATAAATTGTGCTACAATTAAGGAAACTAAAAAATTGAAAGAAACAATGGTGGGGTTCCAAGTGGAATAGGTAGGTGGCCACCAATATCCACCTAGATCATTACATTTCTTGAAACATTTTATATAGTGCTACCATTACCTAATAAAATTCTAGAGGAGGAATATTCTAGAAGAAGAACCTTCTAAGAAGTCCTCTTACATTTATTATATCTAACCACCCATTTATTATATCTAACTACCATAGTGGGTATTATTTAATAATATAGTGGACCTAGTCCACCTTACATTGAATGGTCTCCTCCACTACCTTTCTAACTACCTAAGATAGTTCAAGAGGTCATAGTTCCAGAGGGTGTAGTTCCAAAAGTCACATTTCCACATGTCATAGTTCCAAAGTTTATAGTTCTAGAGGGCGTAGTTCCAGAGGTCATAGTTCTAGAGTTCATAGTTCTAGATGGCGTAGTTCTAGAGGTCATAGTTCCATAGTAACTATACCTTCTAGAACTATGATCTCTGGAACAATGACCTGTGGAACTACGCCCTATGGAACTATGGCCTCTAGAACTATGACCTCTGGAACTACGCCCTCTGGAACTATGACCTCTGGAACTACGCCCTCTGGAACTATGACCTATAGAGCTATGACCTCTGGAAATATGCCCTCTGAAACTATGACCTGTGGAACTGTGACTTGTGGAACTGTGATTTGTGGAACTATGACCTATGGAACTACGACCTATAGCTCTATTTATGGAAACCAAAATGCGCATATACAAAATCTCTCTTCCGTATATGCGCATTTATGGAAGCCAAAATATGCATATATGGAAGCTCTCTTCCATATATAGAGCTTCTATATATTCGCATTTTGGCTTCAGAAGAGAGCTTCCATATATGCACATTTTTGCTTCCGTAAATGCACATATACATAAGCCAAAATGCACATATACGGAAGCTATCTTCCGTATATGGGCGTTTTGGCTTTCGCATATGCACATTTTTTCCTTGTGTAAATGCGCATATACCGAAGCCAAAATGCACATATACGGAATCTCTCTTCCATATATGCGCATTTTGTCTTCCGTATATGCATATTTACGAAAGCCAAAATGTGCATATACGAAAGCTCTCTTCGATATATAGAGCTTTCGTATATGCGTGTTTTGGATTCCTTAAATGCACATATACAAAAGCCAAAATGCACATATACAGAAGCTCTCTTCTGTATATGTGCATTTACGGAGGACAAAATGTGCATATACAGAAGCTCTTTTCCGTAAATGCACATTTTGGCTTCCACAAATGCACATATGCTAACAAAAATTCGATAAACCAGCAAAAGAAATCAGAATCAAAGAATATATCAACTTGCCTCATGCCAAATATCCTGAACTGCCGAATCGAAAAATTTCGGGTATGTTATGGGGATCAACGGTTCTCTCTCTCTTTCAAGATCAACAACTCACAGTTACTTTGGACCTCCACATATCTACATTTATTCTCAATTCAACCCGGTAGAGACTATGCTGCCATAGAACAATTTTTATAAATAACTTTCACTTTGACATGTTAAATTAATTAAATGAATACACAAATATTTGCTATATTAATTTTTATAATAAACATAAACCTAAACTAAATACACACAAATATTTGTTATATTAATTTTGATAACAAACATAAACCTAAACGAAAAGTAAAAACGTTTATATAACAAATTGAATTATTAAACCAAAAAAAATTAACATCAAATATTAGCAAACATTTAGATATCTCCACCTTCTCTTGGATTTTCCAAAAAATATCATGGGTATTTTTTTTCCAAATCTACTATCATGCTTCATTTATTTATACATCTTTTTAATTTATTCTTACACATATGATGCACAATTTGTAAAGGTTCTTTAGTAAATTAGATGTGCATTCCTTACATTTAATGTCAGCTTTCCTTTTAGTACTCGTTCCCCTCCTTTCTTCAATTTACTTTGGTCTTTGAAGACACAATTATCTCTCACTTTAATTCTCCTTATGTGCTATAGTGTGATGTTATTTTTTTTCAACCTTTTATTGACCTTTATGGGTTAAGAACAATATTTAATTTTCTAATATTTAAATTTCAATTTTAGGAAATCACATGTCTACGAATAATAAGGATCTTGCAATAAAAATAAAATGTTAATTAAACAAAATTTACCAATATGGGTTAAGAACAATATTTAATTTTCTAATATTTAAATTTCAATTTTAGGAAATCACATGTCTAAAGGATCTTGCACTAAAATGTTAATTAAAAAAAAATTGGTTGTTATTTGATAGTGAGAATCTTATGCTTGTTAAAATATTAAACATGAAACTAGTTTAAATAAATAAGAAGTTTACTTGTATTCATCGAATACTAACAATCAAACAATTGATATTAGTTATTTATGCAAAATCAAAAGAGGTTGTAAATTTTGTTGAGATTTATGGATTGAGAACAATGAACTAGTAATCAAAGGCAGCTTTACAATAAAATTCATAGTTTTGAGTTTGGTTATTTTATCATTTGTAACCATCAATGTTTAAGTCCATTTAATAATGTAGCATTGTTTATTAATTTTATTGACAAACATGTATGAGATTCATCAATGCTTTTTATTAGTGGTATGGTTTCATGAAACAAGGTTAAATGAACAAAGTTTGGATGCCATTTGATAGTCAAATCTCATGTTATGGAAAAAGAGGAAATGTGAACCACTTTGAACAAGAAGTTCATCATAATGTAAACCTATTCAAAGATAACATTCAAGTGATTAATACTAGCCATTTATGAAAAAACAATGAAGGTTGTAATTTTTTATGAGCTTTAAGAGTCAAGACCAATGAAGTAGTAGATAAAGTGCAACCTTAAACTAGACTTCAAACTTCTAAGCAACCTTAAACTAGACTTTAAACTTCTAAAACTAACCAACTTGTATTTGTTAAGAATCTCCCAATTCCTTTTAATAATTTGATCATTATTGTTTTTTATTTCATGTATCTACATGTCTTAGAATTGGTGTCTTTTGTTAGTCACAAGGGCTTATGTAACAAGGCATAAGAAAACTTGGTTAAAATTCTATGTTAGAGGAAACATGAACCTATTCTAAAGAAGAAGTTCAATGCAATATGTTCTTATTGAAAATTAACATTCAAGTGGTTGATATTAGTGATTAATAACAAAACAATAGGATGTTTCAAGAAGTGTAATCAACAACTTGGAAGTGATTATTGATGATATGAACAGTAGACAATCATGTACTATTATGGAAGAGGAAGTTATATTGTAGAAGATAGAACCATGAAAATATTACTTTTAAATACAATCATTTTATACTTTGTTTAACATTAGTTTTCAATTTATTAAGAAAAAGGGTTTTAATGTATTACTAAGGATTTTAAGATAAGTGATCATATCTTTATTTGTGAGTGATCTTTTGAAGATGTAAACTTTTAATAATTTAAGTTTTATTTGTATGCGGATTAGGAATTTTCCCTTAATAAATAATAATCTATGTTATATTAAAAGTCAAATAAGAAGATTTTAGATGTAGATGTTTAAATGTAATTGTTATTATTTATAACTTAATTTAATTGGCATTTATGTGGTTGATAATTTTGTAATATTTGATAAAGTAGTGATGTTAAGTTTGATGGGAACTTTTGGAACTCTATAATATAGTTTTTAATGGAGAGAGTCATAATTAATCATCAATATTGTTAATTAGGTTTAGTTTGGGTGGTTGGAAAGAATGATTGTTATCCTCCCTACCTAGGTTTAATTCTCATTGGCTACAATAATAATAATTTAATTTAAAGGTCTACCTACACTTCAAATGTTTCTTTCTTCTCTAAATGGAAAGAAATAAGAAATCCAAGGTTCATGGAAAATTCATAAATTATTAAAATCAATTACACGTGAGTGAAGAAATACTACCCATAACAACATATAAATTCCAATTTACCATAATCATATATTCTTTATATCAATATTTGTAACCCAAAAAAATGTATATCAATATTTGTAACCCAAAAAAATGTAGTTTAATTATTTGTAATGTAAATATACTTATTACTTAACCTAATTTTCTTATGATAACGATTTGTTTCAAAGAGGTCACGGACCAAAATTGTCATATGATTAATTATTATACTTATCACTTAACCTAATTGTCTGAGGCGAATAATTTGTTTTGGAGAGTTCACCGACCAAGATTGTTCATACAAGCTCGTATGCGGGCAATTCATAGTGGTCCTTACCACAAGTAGAATATGTTATGCATTTCCTTCAATGAACTTTGATCATGTATTTCAAGAAATCCCTAAAATTGAATAATTTAGGACTGCAGTGATCTTTAGCAAGAAGAATACGCTAAGCATTTGCTTCAATGAACTTTGATCATACAAATCCCTGGAATCGAATAATTTATAACCAGACATATGCTCCCAGAAGGTGAATAAACATAGTAGGAAGATATTAGTCATGCTCGATCAATATTTTCTACGGGTTTCCCAATCCTTCAGTTCTGGCAAGATTTTCTTGCTAGGTGTTTTAGTGGGATAATCGACGTCCAAAATCTCTGCAATATCCTACGAACTCCATCCTTCTTTTCTTAGATAATTTGACATTGAATATACTTTCAGTAGTAGTCCTTCTAGAAATTTCTTACTGTCCAAACATATATCTACAATGTCCAATGAAGAAGAGGATGAAGCTTGAATCATGCCATTGGTGTCTTGTTCCTTCCAACCGCCATTTATGAGCAGAGTTGTCAGCTTCTGTAAGTAGTCCATCAACCATCTCGGCATGTAGAAATTACAATCACAACCGCCATTATTGGATTATCCTTCATTGGCTAAATCTAAATTTAAATTTAACTCAAAACCGGCTTCTATTTTAAAGAAACTAAAGAAGCTTTCAGGAGAGGATATGTAGGGAGAAGAATTGGACCTCTCTTCGACCAAATCACTCCAAAAATCCATCCACCTTGGATATTTTGAGAGCGAAGGGGAGGGCACAGCTCCTGCACTGACGAGAAATTTGTTGTTGATGTACACAACATCATAGAATTTAGCTAAGGAATCCAAATTTCTACCCCATGCTTTTATGTTCCTGTTGGATTTCTAGTCGTTCAATTTGGAATATTTCTGCTCAAATCCAAGCCAGCTACCCCTCCTGCTGTGAAAACCCATTGACTTATCCCTGCTTAGACCATCATGGGCATGCCTGAAACTCTCTCAAAAATCCAAGGGCTCATGGAGACCAAAGGTCTCTCTCTCAAAGAAATCACCTAGGTCGAACCCACAACAAAACATATCACTCTTATAAACAAAAAACACAGGGTTGCTTGCAAGATCCGAAGACGATGGGATATAGCAATGGCCATAGAAGGGGATCAATAGAGGAACCTTTTTCAAGTTGGACCTCCTATTTGAGCTGCATTTTCTATGTTCCGGGGCCTGTGACCCCATTGCTTGCACCATAATTGATCATGGGCTACCTAATACAAAAGCCCTGCAATGGGAAGGTTCAATCTCATGCGTAGCTGCTGAGACTCACTCGACCTCCAATCCGAGAACCTGACTCCAACAGGGACACCCTGCTGTAGAACAACCTTGCAACATGGGCCTGGGAATTCATGCTTTTTCAACACCACACACTTATAGAAGGCATTCGTGCAGGTATGGGAGGTAAAATGAAATTTTAAATGAGCGCTCAGGAACAAAATGAAATTTGAAATGGTCATGGAGGGAAATTCCTTTATTTAAATTTTAAAATTTAAATTGCCTAACGACAACCATGGTGCTAACGGAAACGGGTTCAAAAGATGGGCGGACGAAAAAAAGATGGTCAAAATCGGAGGATGAAACCCTCTGTGTATGGGCAAAAGTTAGAGTACGGAGGATGCAACCGCGTCAATGGCAGAGGTTGAAAATGATGTATGTCCATGGTATGGTTACATGGGATGAACCATGCAGGAGTCCCAATTATTGGGCTCATGCATGGTGGATAGCCTTCGCCCTCATCACTGAAGCCATTATGACATCATTCAACTGTCCTTTTTATTTACTCTGAAATGATTTTGGAATTTGTGCCGAATTATTATTATAATATTATATTGTTCATGAATCCGTTGGTCTTCACACTCCATACGTTTACTCCTTTCTCACTATTCCTAAGGCCAATCAAAATCTAGCAAGGTTAAATATTATACTATATTTAAATTTTAAAACATATTCGCACGTGCCCTTCTACTCCGATAACCAATCAGGAAAGGGAAAAGGTAATATTAAAATGCATCCAAACTTTATAATGTCCATGCCATCGCTTTGATGACTTCATAATTCATTCTCATGCACTCTCCCTTCTTCTCTGAAGGGGGGACTCCTAAGACCAATCACCCACAAGCTTAGTTTAATATTTAATAACATATTTCTTAAAACAAATTGCTCTTCGCACTCTAAACAATTTCCCCATTCTCTATGTTCAGAAAGAAAGGATTTTTGGATAATAATGTTTGTAAATACTATATAAATATTTTCAAGATAGAAGGATACAAGAATATACATATATTTTCCAAGCCTTTAATAATTAAAGGCTTTTGCATTTTCATATTGAATTCTCTGTTGAGAAAAATGGGAGAATTTTTATATCTCTAGGTATTTGAACACTAATAATTAAAAATATTCTAATATTCACGTTTCTTCAAAAGCACTAAACTACCTGGAAAACATATGAATTTTGTAAATGGGAAAAAATATGAACATAGTTAAACCCTTTTTGCACAGAGGAAAATTATTTCATATTTCCATTTTTCATGCACCATGCATGAACTTCATAAATTTAATATATGATATTTATAATTTTTATTATTTAACTATCAAATATTTAAATATTTAAATGGTAAAATTAGGAATTCTACCATACTTTACCATTATTCATGTATTCCCATAAAGCATAGCATAGGAATGCAAATTTACACTAATAATATATTATATATTATGGTATTCATGTATTCCCATAAAGCATAGCATAGGAATGCAAATTTACACTAATAATATATTATGTAATTTATATTAACATTAGTGTGAGGTTTAATTTGAAGTTTTGTTTAATTAAACCTGTAATTAAAATAGAATGAAAGTTATTTCTGATTTTCCAAGCTTTTTAAAATAATAAAATAAAATCTTAATCCAAGGAAATCTCTCTATTCTGGGAATTAATTATATCTCTTGTTCTTCATGGGTAAATAAGCAAATTTGTTTTCTTATTACCGTGTTTTAACATTCTTACCAAAATTTATGGAAATTGGTCCTAAGACAAAGAATTTCCTCCACATTAATTTTACATTTCTACTAGAATTTATACCCTACGGCAATTTAGGGGATCCCTCCCAAATTTATAGGAGATTTAACACAAGTTTAGCATAAATGTTATTAATTCCCAAATGAAATCTAAAGGGATTTTGTACTTCGAATTCAAGTAAGAAGGGTCAAGTATAATTCCAAAATTATTTTCCTTACTACCAATTTATAATGATTTTTTTTGCATTCTTAAATGTTTGGGTTGTTTCCCTATAGTCCAAACCCACATCTGATATACTCTAAGTTTTATGTAATAAGGCTTGAGGAAAAGGTAAAATAGAACATTATTATACTTAAAATCACTCTCTCTTCCTTCGAATGTTTTATAGAGATTTTTAAATGTTCAATCATCATTTCCAAACATGCAATAAACTGTGCAACGTGGTCGACCACAATATTCACTCCTAGAAATCTTATTTTAACACACAAATAATCAAGAGATAAGGAAGTAAATCAGATGAGATTCATGTAAGACATTCTCTTCCTTTTAACTAAACTTCTCAAGCCATTTTTGTCAAAAGTTAAACTTACACAGCTTTAAAACACAGTCTATGATTTTCTCTGAACTTAACAATATAGAAATATATCAAAATATACTTATCTAGAACCTATAAAGTGATGCAACTGCTGCAAGGGGTGCCCTTTTCCACCCAACGTAGGAACAACAACTCCTAGAAGGATTTACCACTAGTGACCCCCTAGTTAGATCATGATGCTCATAGAGAGATTCTTCCTTTTGTTCAACAACAACCAGGGACGAAGATTACTCTCCTCCTCTCACATGAACTTGGAAGATCGATTTTCTCTCCACCAAGCAAGGGGGTATGCAATGAGTACTTCCTCAGCCACTCATATTCTCTACAACCTCGTTATTTATCTTGGTTAAAAAAAACTACCCAACAATTCTGGTACCCTGAAACAATTTTGTTTTTCAGTTTTCTTCTGAACTAGAGAGCTACAGATACTCTCCCTCTTCAAAAATGGTCACCTGACCATTATTCTTGTGTCCTCTCTTTCTACCCATGATTTTCCTACCTTTTCTTGCCTTCCTCAACAAGATTTTATGGGTCCAATTCCCAATTTTGTGGGTCACGTCAGGAAGTTTCCAAATGATTACTCTGCCCATTTCCTCATTGACTCTTGAGGAAGACTTCCCAACTACTAAATTGATTGCTAATTAAATTCTATGGGTTAGAGGATTGTTCTAGGTCTGAAAAATTTAAAACTAGTAGAGTATTGTTTTGGTAGGGGTCATCTCAACAATTATTGGTTCCCCTGACGCAAACCCCCACCACCTCCTGGGGCTTGCGTGACCTCCTGGTCTAGGATCACTCATAATGAGGAGATGATTTATCTCTCGGGCTCCTGCCGAGCCCCGAAAATCTATACCACAGGCCTTTTTCTCTTTCCCTATGCACAAATTCTAATTCGCGAGGGTCTTATCTAGTCAACAAAGAAATCCACATGACCTCAGCCAATTCCCTGGGCTAAAACCCTTGAATGGAGGGAATTATGACACTTCAGAACTCGGAGCTTCATAACTTTCCACAACTCAATACCTCAGATCCTTCAGAGTGTCAAATTGGCAAACTTGTGAAGGGGGATGATCAATGGTCCACCTGTCCTTGCAGACGAACGATTGGGATCTACTTCGGTATTTGGGCCTTTGATATTTCTTTACCCAAACAGACTTATGCCTTCGTTCCTCTGGAATACCAGATCTCCAAACTCCGAGATTTGTCAGCACATGGTTCTTCTCACCAATGGCTAGGATTCATTCCAGACTTTGAAACTTCAGGAGTTTCACATCCTTATTCTCCAACACTTCAACTCTGGTAGATAGCTAGACATATGAAATCTGTTGGATCTATGGACATGTGTCCTCACAAATGGATGGTCCAGATTCACTCTCGTTCTTGGGACTTAGGGAAACTCATCTCCTATCCAACACTTACATGAAAATATCTGAATACATGAATTCCAAAGGACTTTGATGGTTAAACCCTGCGCTACTCCCCCAAATATGACATCTACAAAAGACTCTGGATCCTCGTCTAGAAGATCTCGTCCACTCGCCCTTAAAACAAAATGAGCTCCTCCCTTCCATGAATTTTTCTCTCTATTTCTCCCGAGCTTTACTTCTTGAGGCTTTTTGGACCTCTGACACACTCCTTGCGTCCTCTAAAATTCTAAAAGGCTTCAGAATCAGAGATTTTTTGAAAATCCCCCTATGCATTGCTTGTGTTTGTCTTCCTTGATACTTCCTCAACACTTTGACTAAGTGTCGACTCAATGCACACCTTGCATGGGTCTTCTTCGAGCTCTTATACTCCACTAAGTATACATGCACTCCTTGCACTCACTCTTCACAATTTCATACTATCTCTCCTGAGCTACTGAGTCTAAAACAACTCGGACTTCGCACTCCTTGCGTGGCTATTATGTCACTCCTTGCACCAAGATTTCATAAGAGAAACAATTGAAACTTAAAGAACATCAATAGTTCATACATCTAACCATGAAATGCACACACAAGCATATAAAATACATAAAGCAAGTAAAAACAACAATACCTAATGGACTTAGAGATAAACAACACCATACATTTGGAAGAAAATATCCTTTGTTGTATTCATTCTTAAAAATATATACATGTGTTCTTACAGTTCTCCAACAAGCTTTCAGCAACAACAATAACAATTCTCAACAGTGACGAAATAAACTTCAACATCTCTTCTCAATATCTCACTTTTTTCAGTAGCCTCAATTGGGCATAGATTAAATTCATTTATACATGGAGGGGCTTCTTGATCCTTCTTACCGACTACCTTAGAGATTTCATAACACATTAAAAGCAATCTACCACAAAGGATTATTACAATAAATGGATAATTGCAATCCAGATATGAGTTGATGCTCAATATTTGTACAATCCTACAACTAATTAAATAAAATACATTATCATGGAGTTCATACAATGGATCTCACCTCAAAATATTTAAAAGGTCATTAATTACAATGCTTTCAAAATATAAAGATGATGCACTTTCCTAAGAATTCAAGTAAGCTTGAATGCTCGCATTGGATGCTGAGTCATCTTCCACTTGTCTTCTTTGAATGATGATGGTGAAGCTCCTGCATCATACTCCTTGGGACAAAAAGATTCACGGACTCCCATCCATGAGCTCCTACATTGTCTTTCCATGCCTCTAGATATCAGCTTCAGTTAACCAACTGGCATCCTCTACTGGATGATCTTTCCACTTAACCAGATACTCATAATAAACTTTTCTCTTGGTCTTCTTAGAAATCCTTCGGTCTAGAATCTTCTCTATTTGTGGCTTCTTTTCTATGGGAATCTGATGCTTCCATTGAATCTCCTCCTGATCATCTATTCCTTTTGCATCATCCATCTGGTAAGGGTACAAATCTACTACATTGAATATTGGGGATATTACAATTTCCTTTGGTAATTCAATCTAATAAGAATTCGCAACAAATTTTCTAAGTATCTTACATGGTCCTATATTCTTCATCTTCAATTTGTTATATTTCCCTTTCGAAAATATTTCCTTCCTCAGGTGTGCTAGAAATTGATCTCCAATTTCAAAATTAACTTCCCTTCTTCTCTGATCTATTATGATTTTGTATTTCTGGTTTCTATTCTATAGTTGTTCTTTGATCTGGTCATGCAATTTTTACATCTCTGTAGAAAATTCCTCTGCTCTTTCACTTCGGAACTCATCTTTTCCAAAATCTCTTAACTCTGAAATTCCTCTTGGATGAATTATGTTTTCTATCTGGAATGGTATTTTACCAGTACCTCTGTTCAATGAGTCATTATATGAAAAATTTACTTGGGGAAGAATTTGATCCCACTGGCTGTTATATCCAATGACCAAACTCCTCAAAAGGTTCCCTAAGCTTTGATTCACCACCTCAGTCTGTCCATATGTTTTAGGTTGATATGTTGAACCAAAAGACAAATTTGTCCCCAACTTCTTCCACAAAGTTCTCCAAAAGTGTCCTACGAATTTAGTATCTCTATCTGAAACTATGCTCCTTGGCAACCCATGTAATCTAACAAACTCCTTGAAAAATAAGTTCACAATGTGAGTAGCATCGCTGGTTTTCTGACACAGTATGAAATGTGTTATCTTCAAGAATCTGTCAACCACCACAAATATTGAATCACTTCCTCTCTGGGTTCTTGACAATCCTAGAAAAAATCCATGCTTATAGTATCCCATGGCCTGTCTGGAATGGGAAATGGTCGACACAATCTAGTGTTCTGCTACTTTCCTTTTGAATATTGGCATATTTTTCATCTGTCCACAAATTTATTCACATCATATCTCATACCTGACCAATAGTATGAAAAACTCAACCGCGCATATGTTTTATCATGGCCAAAGTGTCCAACCAATCCTCCACTATGATTTTCCTTCAATAAGTTATCCCTTATTGAACATCCGGGGATACAAAATTGACTCCCCTTAAATAACAATCCACCTTGGATTAGATACTCCATCCACTTATTTTTGTCTCTTAGCAAAGGTTTTTTGCACACTTCATAAGCTTCTTTGAAATCTGGATCTTCTTGATACATCTCCTTGATGTGTTCAAATAATAAGGTATCCACTTGAAATTCCTGCAAGATCAAACATCTCCTGCTCAAATCATATGAAACTTTGTTAGCGCTTCCTCTAATATGCTTAGTAAAAAAAGTAAAATTCAACATGAATTCTACCCATTTAGCATGTCTTTGGTTCAACTTCTCTTGTCTGGTTATAAATTGTATAGCTTGATTGTCTGAATACAAGACAAACTCCTTCGGCATAAGGTAATGCCTCCATTTCTTCAAGGCTTGAATCACAACATAAAATTCCTTATTATATGTGGAATACTTTCTCTTAACATCATTCAACTTCTCACTGAAATAAGAAACATGCTTATTTTCTTGGCTTAAAACTATGCCAATGGCTACTCCACTTGCATCACATTTGACTTGAAAGGTCCTATGAAAATATGGAAGAACTAGAATAAGTTGTTATGTTATCTTTTCTTTTAACACCCTAAATATTTTCTCAGCCTCGTCTGTCCAATTAAAATATTTATGCTCTTTCTTTATGGTGTCCAGTATGGGTGCACAAATACTACTGAAATTCCTAATGAATTTCCTATAAAAACTTTCCAATCCATGAAAACTTCTTACTTCGAACACACTTCTTGGAGAAGGCCAATATATTATTTCCCTCACCTTATCTGGATCCATCTTCAACTCATTTGAAGAGATTACGAACCCAAAATATATAAGTTATGTTTTCATGAAAGAACATTTTTTCAAATTCACCAACAACTTCTCCTGTTGTAATATTCTCAACACCATATTCAAGTGTTTGAGATGCTCCTTTTTAGTCTTACTAAAAACTATAATATCATCTAAATAAAAAATCACAAACTGACCAATAAAATCTTTGAGTACTTCATTCATCAATATCATAAACGTACTTGGGGCATTTGTTAAGCCAAACGACATAACAAACCACTCATACAATCTTTCATTTGTTTTGAATGATGTCTTCCATTCATCTCCCTCTCTCATCCTTATCTAATGATAGCCACTTTTCAAGTCTATATTGGAAAAATAACTATCTCCACTCAATCAATCCATTAAATCATCCATTCTGGGTAAAGGAAATCTATACCTGATGGTTATCTTGTTGATGGCTCTTGAATCTGTGCACATTCTCCAACCTCCATCTTTATTTGGACTCAACATAGTTGGTATTACGCATGGGCTCAAAATTCCCTTGATCAAACCTTTATCAAACAATTCTTGGACTTGATTCTTGGCCTATTCATTCTCTTGAGGGGTCAATTTGTATGATTCTTTATTTGGAAAAAAAATTCCTAGAATAAGGTCAATAAGATGATTGATACTCCTGATGGGAAGTAAAGTGTGAGGTAACTCATCCACCATAATATCAAACTCATCTAACAACTCTTGGACTTCCACAGGGAAATCATTCATAGAATTTCTTGTAAGGATGACTCTTGTCTTACCTACAATAATAAATTGCATTTGCATTTATTTCTTGACTTCTTTCAAGAGTTCCTTCCCACTCATGAGAAGTATGCTAGGACTAGCTTCTTCTTTGACTCCTTTGTCTTCTATTGGCAACATAATATGATTACACCCATTTTTCTCAAGGGTATATGTACTCATCCTCCCATCATGTATTACATTCTTGTCATATTTCCATGGTCTTCCCAACAGAACATGAAAAACATCCATGGGTATAACATCACATAAGATTTCGTCTCTATATCCACCTATTTTAAATTCAACTTTACATTGTCGAACTACCATGACTTGATGTCCTTTCTGCAACCATGACACCCTGTATGGATTCATATGTGCAGTCGTCTCCAACTTCAACTTCTCCACCATTTTTGTGGATACCAAATTATCAGTACTCCCATTGTCTATAATCACTATGCATACCCTGTCTCTGGTCTTGCAAGAAGTTCTGAAAAAATTGTTCTTCTAGACTAGTTATCTTACCTCTTTCTTTGGTTTCACAAGAAATTTCCTTATCATGAGTGATCTCCCTTATTATACTGCTTCTTCCTTCATCTCTTCCTCCACATTCCTTCGTTGTGCTTCAAAAATGTGAGCTTCCCCGGTTCCTGTATTTTTCTTCTTGGGACATTCCCAAGACACGTGCCATGTCTTTCCACAAGCATAGCACTTTACTTCTCCTCCTCTGCCTCTTCCTCTTTTTCTGGGAAAATATGTTCTTCCACCATAGTTTCCTCCTCTATAACTTCCTCCTCTCTATGTCTGACTGTGATATCTTCCAGCTTCTACTTTGGGTTTCTGGATTTTTTCTCTGACAATGCCTCTTCCTTTGCTAAGACTCTTTTCACTATTTCTTTGACTCTGTTTCCTTGCCAAATTTTCTTCTTCTTTCATATCTCATGCCATTAATGTACCTGGAAACTTTTTCTTCATCATTCTCCCTATGTCTTGCTCTGATGTTCAGCTTGTATAACTCTTCAGTGTACTCCTTCACTGACAAACCTTTCTATCTTAGATTTTGTAGTTTCCTAAACAGATTTATCTAATAATCCTTGGGTATCAACTTATCCTTCAAATTAGCTACCATCCTATCCCAATTCTTAATTTTGGACTTACCTTTGCATATTTTGTCAGCCTGCAATTCATCCCACCATAAAGCTGCATGTCCCTTCAACCTGGTTACTGCATGCTTCACCTTCTTTTCGTCATCAATCTCCTCATAGTCAAAGTAATTTTCTAGAGCACTTATCCAATCAATAAATTATTCCACATTCATATTACCTTCATACATCAGGACATCCATTTTTTCTTTGGTTACCAACTTGACAATAGCTCTCAACATTCACTCTTCTACAACTTGTTCTCCTACAACTTCTTCTTCTTTTACATCTTCACTTTTAGATTCGATGATGTCAACAACATCAGGTGCTCACCTCTATTATGTCTCCATGGAATCCAACCTTGCATGAAGTTGTCTCATCTCCTCTTCCATGGCTTTTTTTACCACTAGTCTCTCTTTGCATCTTCCTAGAAGAATGATTCCAAGTTTTATTTTCACCACTTGATGATATCAAACAATTCTCCCTCTTTTGCATGTTGTCTACAGACAAAATACTGCTTTGATACCACTTTGACACAAACCCCCACCACCTCTTGGGGCTCTTGCGACCTCCTAGTCTAGGATCATTCAAACTGAGGAGTTGAATTAGCTCTCCGACTCGTGTTGAGCCCTCAAAAATCTATACCACAAGCCTTTTTCTCTTTCCCTACACGCAAATTCTAATTTGTGAGGGTCTTATCTAGTCAGCAAAGAAATCCATGTGACCTCGACCAATTATATGGAATAAAACCCTTGAATGGCAGGAATTATGGCACTTCAAAACTTCAGGTTTCAGAACGTTCCACAACTCAATACCTCATATCCTCCAGAGTGCCTAACTGGTGAACCTACAAAGGGGGATGATCAATGGTCCACCTGTCCTTCTAAACGGATGATTGAGATCTACTCCAATCTTTGGGCCTTAGATATTTCTTGACCCAAAAAAACTTACACCTTCGTTCCTCTGGAGTACTAGATCTCCAAACTCCAAGATCTGTCGACACGTGGTTCTTCACGCCAATGGCTAGGATTCGTTTCACACTTCGGAACGTCGGGAGTTTCACACCCTTTTTCTCCTACACTTCAACTCTGTCGGATAGCCAAAATTTTGAACTCTCTTAGATCTGCAGACACATGTCCTCACAAATGGATGGTCCATATTCACTCTAGTTCCCGGGACTTCGGGAAATGTCTCCTCTACAACACTTACACGAAAACCTATGAATACATGAAGTCTGAAGGACTTCAAGAGTTAAACCTCATGATACTCCTCCAAATATGATGGCTACAAAAGACTCTGGATCCTCCTCTAGAAGATCTTGTCCACTTGACCTTCAAACAAAACGAAATCCTCCCTTCCAGGAATTTTTCTCGCTATCTCTCCTGAGATTTACTTGCTGAGGCAATTTGGACCTCTAGCACACTCCTTGCGTCCTGTACAATTCTAAAAGGATTTAGACTTAGAGATATTTTGAAAATATTCCTATGAACTCCTTGGATTCGATTTCCTTGAGACTTCTGCAGCACTTCAAGTAGGTGTCTACCCGATGCACACCTTGCATGGGTCTTCTTCGAGCTCTTATACTCCACTGAGTATACGTGCACTCCTTGCACCAAGATTTCAAAAGAGAAACAATTGAAACTTAAAGAACATCAACAGTTCATACATCTAACCATGAAATGCACACACAATCATATAAAACACATAAAGAAAGTAAAAACAACATTACCCAATGGACTCAGAGATAAGCAACAACAGACATTTGGAAGCAAATCTCTTCTGTTGTATTCATTCAAAAAAATATATACATGTTTTCTTGCAGTTCTTCAACAAGCTTTCAACAACAACAATAACAATTCTCAGCAGTGACAAAATAAACTTCAACAACTCTTCTCAATCTCTCTCTTTCTTCAGCAGCCTCAATTGGGCATAGATTACATAAATTTATACATGGAGGGGCTTCTCGAGCCTTCCTACCGACTACCTTTGTGCTTTAATATCACATTAAAAACAATCTACCACCAAGGATTATTACAATAAATGGATAATTACAATCTAGATATGAGTTGATGCTCAATATTTGTAAACTAGTCTCACTGGTAGACAATTCCTTGGAGTTGTCAGTTTCCTCACTAGAGGATTCTTCAGTTGAATTATTGGCGTTAGCATGTCTATTGGCTCCATGTTGGGTCTTCTTTGAGGTGATTCTCCTTGTGTGGCTACTTTGAGGACCACACTTTTGTATCTCAAGTGGAATTTGGGTTTTCTTAGTATGATGTTTATCCATGTTGTTGGTTGTTGGCCCACGTTGCAGTTTCCTTTGTATATCTGATAGTATTTGCAGTAGGACTGCATTAATTTCAGTTTGTTTTTCTTGTTCTTTTAGCAGCCTTTCATTGTCATCCTTACAACTTTGTAATTCTTCCATGAGGCTTCTTACATTTTCATCCAAATCCGACCGGGTTTCCACTGCCCTCCTCTCATCAAATTCTTCTTCTCTATTGTAGGAGATTTCCCCTAACTCATGGTCTGTCACCTTTATTTACGTTGTAGTTTTCCTTGTTGTCCAATGACTGTTTGAGTGTTGATAAAATATTTTCTATTAGTTAATTATCTACTAATTTATGAAAAACAGATGGTATTTGTAAGGTGAAATCAACTTCATTATTTGGCAACATTAGCAACACACAGTTCAAATTTTTAGAACATATAACAAAAATAGAAAGTTTCATTCCTCTCTTCAGTAATTTTTTAAATCAGCTTCTTATTGTTGAATTTTAATGCTTAGCTCATGCACATGTGGTTTCTTTTCAATTTAGCATAATCTACAACCATAATAATGCATTCATAAAATACACTAGTTGAAGTAAACCAAGATCACAAGAAGAATAACCATGCACAAAAGACAACATAATTTATCATGGGAAAACCCTTCTCAATCAAGGGAAAAACCCAACAGTTCTTTGCTATATTTTCCAAGAGAAAATCCCCCACACCATGAACCCTAAAGAACACAAGAGGGTGCTCTATGAATGACAAAACTAGCACCTAAGAGAAGTGTGCACTTTAGATTTCATACCTCCAACTTTGGACCATGCGTTGAGTTAGTGAGAGAGATATAAGTGATCCTCAACAAGGATCTCCTCTCTTATAAATACAAAAATTAACTCAACAAATAGAGAAGACACTTGGCACAATACGGACGACTTGTATAACTTAATAATATAATTAATCTTTGACAGAATATTAATTATCTTTACATGGTGGGTCCGAATTGTACCCTTTACAACACAAATTAGGTTTTTACGAAAGTCTCACTCTCTGACAATATAGCAAGGGATATCACGCTGATCAGGATTATTTTCGGCACAAAATGAGAGCGGAGATATAATAAATAAATGCACATAGATATCGCAGATATTCAATAATATAACAGAAATGTATCAGAGATGCAACCATAAACACATATATACAGTGATACACGATTTCTATTAATGAAAGAAATGTACAGAGACTGTAAAAATATAGAGTGAAAGACTCGCTAGAATGGTGGCATCTTATCTCTGAGAAGAGATGTGACGGCTACGTGCATTCGCAAGAAGATCATTAGAATGAGGCTTTGAAGGCATTTTTACAATAAGTAGGAATGCCAAAAACCCTCGACATCCAAAAACCTAACCCTAGGAGATGAAGCGCCAAAAGTCATGTGGGCCTTGTTTGGGTAAGTTAGTACATCAACTTCCTGGGGTCGTAACTTTTGTATACGATCTCCGTTTTAGGCGTATGATAGACCATTGGAAAGGTATCTCCGAAGAGATTCATTTTAGGTGAAATATGGAAGAAAATTCTATATTGCAAACCTGTTTTCCCAAAAAACATTGTTTAGGGGCTCAAAATGGCCCCAGAAGTTAAAAACTGCTAAAAATAGTAAATTACCAAAATTGCCAGAATTTTTTTTTGAGCCAGTTGGAAAAGGTGGGTGGCCACCAATATACACCTAGATAAATCCTCCCTCCTTAGGGAGCAATGGTCTCCATTGCGCCGAGTTCCTGGGGGAGAGGAAAAAACGTTTGTTGAATCTTAATCTTGGTGAGTTGCTTGCCTTGCTGTAGACGTCGCACTGCTTAGTTTATGGAAGTCTATCATGAACCTGTTGAGGCTGAGGCTATTCAAAAAGTAAAGATACATGAGAGGATGGTGTGCAGAAGGAATCTGTGTGCTTTGCTGCAACCTTTTCAAACTGCTTATGTTGGATAGAAGGTGCTTGGGGTGAGGTTGTAGTGGTTGCAGTGTCCTTTTGTTCCCCTTTTGAACAGATTATGAAGAAGATGAATTTTACAGTATGAGATACTACCTTGAAACACTGTTTAGGTGGAACAATGGTTGAAACTACCTATGGTATTCTGTAGAGATGACCCCCTAGAGAAACAATGACACTGTGGGGTTGAGACTCATAAACAACATGGCGTCTCCACATATATGGCTGGCCCAAGAGAACATCATAGAGATCTAGTGGGGAAACATCACATAATACCTCATCCTTGAAGGGTTGGATGCCGTATGACAATCAACACTGTTGGCTGAAATGAAGATCTCATCCTTGGCGAAGCCACCCGATGTTGTATGGCTGCAGGTGTGGTGTTGTCGACAATCCCAATTGTTTGATGACCTCTGCTAAGATGAGGTTCTTCTGTCTTCCGCTATCAACAATAAAATGCGATGGGGTTCCCTTAACCCACATCTGTGAATGAAAAAGGTGCTCCCCCTCTTCAGGATCTGTTGGTTGTTCTGCTTGAATTGTTGTAGTCATGACAATAGCAGTGGGGTCTGCGTCAATGATCTGTCCTTTACTAGTATTTTCAGAATCAGATTTTGAATCAGGGTTCGACTCCTTGTCTTTGATCTCGACCACCAATGACTGTTTTGAGAGACATTCATCGATGTTGTGCCAGGGGATTTTGTGGAAATTGCACCATTTTTCGGTGTCCTTCTTTGTCTTCCCGTGACCCTTATTTTCCTATGGCTTGGACTGGTTTTTGGGAGATTGTTTGTTAGGGCCGGCTTTGTCATACTTTGGTTGTTGCGGATTTGCAGACCCGAACTCCCATTTATTCTGGTGCCTAAATTTCTGCTCGATTTTAACAGCATACCGATAAGAAGAACCGAGTGATTAGATATCCAAAAAATCCATTTTAGTTTGGATGTATCTGTGTAGAGCCCCATGATATTTCAGAACCAAATTTCATTCAGAGTCTTTGATACCCAGCTTGGTGCGCAAGGTATGGAAGGTATTAGTGAACTCGGGAACTGCTTGCCCCCTCTCTTGTTGTAGTGTGGTCCATCTCATGTACTGGTCCTCATAGTTGCCAACAGGGTAGTATTGTTCCTTTACTGCATCCAAAAAAAAATCCCAAGTGGGCTCGACCCCATATATTCCAGACTCCCCTATCGAACTCTACTCCCAATAAGTTTCCCACAAATGTTTGACATGGGGGAGAGCCTTAAGGAGAGCAAAGATGATCTTTTCTTTGTTAAAAAAATTGTGAATAGAGAAATAACCTTCTAACAGATTTAACCATTTATCTAGGGCATCCACATCTATTTGACCTTCAAATATAGGAATATCAAAATTGACCTGTACCTTAAAAGGATAGGTGCCTCCAAAGTGGATTCTTGATGAAGATGTGTCTGATGCTATCGGGAGGCGATGAAGGATGTGGGAAAAATTCTCCATCATTTCGTCCCTTTGTCATGTGAGAGCTTGCTCAAGTAACAAATTGATAGGATCATCTGCTCCGTTGTTTTTCTTCTCTTTCACCATTGAGGGTTTCTTGGGTGTGTGAGAGAGATTTTCCTCAAGAGAGACAAGATCGAGACCCAACTTGCTATACTCGGACCTCATCGGGGACATGCACTGAAAAATACGATCAAGAACATCCTGCTTTGATACAACTAATCCGAATTATTTTTGGCACAAAATGAGAGCGGAGATATAATAAAGAAATGCACAGAGATATCATAGATATTCAATAATATAACAGAAATGTATTAGAGATGCAACCATAAACACAGATATATAGTAATACATGATTTCTATTAATGAAATAAATGTACAGAGACTGTAAAAATATAGAGTGAAAGACTCGCTAGAATGGTGGCAACTTATCTTTGAGAAGAGTTGCGACGACTACTCGCATTTGCAAGAAGATAATTACAATGAGGCTCTGAAGGCCTTTTTAAAATAAGAAGGAATGCCAAAAACCCTCGACATATAGAAACCTAACCCTAGGATATGAAGCGCCAAAAGTCATGTGGGCCCCATTTGGGTAAGTTAGTACATCAACTTCTCGGGGTCGTAACTTTTGCATACGATCTTCATTTTAGGCGTATCATAGCCCGTTGGAAAGGTATCATCGAGGATATTCATTTTAGGTGTAATATGGAAGGAACTTCCATATTTCAAACCTGTTTCCCCCAAAAAACATCATTTAGGACCTCAAAATGGTCCCAGAAGTTAAAAACTGCTAAAAATAGTAAATTACCAAAATTGCCAGAAAACTATTTTGAGCTAGTTGGAAAAGGTGGGTGGCCCCTGATATCCACTTGGATCACATGCATCCTCTAGTTCTCTTCCACTAGGGACAATTCCACCTATTCTCATCCACAGATACGTCACTCTCAACATATCAACTCAACTAAGTCCATAGGAGTACCATCTCGAGAGCCATCTCAAGTCGACTAAAATAAGTCCATAGGAGTCTGAAATGAGACCATCTCAAGTCATCTCAACTCACTCAAGAGGAGCATGACAAGGCACCACACATCATCTCAAATCATTCCAGAGGAGTATGACACACCCATCACATGGGCTCTCTCACAGATTGTCTCAATTCATTCCAAAGGAGAATGACCTAGAGAATGTCTCATGGAGCTGCAATCAACAACACTTGTGAATGGGGTAAGATATGGTGTTACCCTTTAAAAATTTTCTAATAAAATTTTGTTCGACGCATTCATGAGCCCAAGAAGGCCAAGTGTTGTTTCCCACTCTGATACCACTCTGTCACACACCCAACCCCCTAAGTACCTTTTAGGATATGGGATATCATATTTTTGTTTCTTCTAATAATATTAAATCATCTCTATCACAACTCCATCATCTTCCGATCATTAAGAGCTTTACAACGATAGTAAGTTTGCTCAGAACTGAGCTCTGGAACAAGAGTTGTGACCTATCGAAGTTCTCGGATCTATGTAGGAAACACCTCTCCTACTTCCACTTGGAATCCACATGACCTCTCATTGTTCATGCCAATTCATGTGGCGACACCCTAGTGCTGGTGTGGCACTAGCCTAGCTTGCCATAGAGGAACTTTGGTCCACACGGACCTATAGCTATCGTCACGCAGACCTTATCCTAGCACACTCTTTACTTTCCTCCAAAGAGTATGGTATCGAGGAATATTCCTTCTCGATACCATCCATTCGAAGGTTCAACAATTTTCCCAGTATCATTCCCCTGAACCTAAAGTATCAAGGAAAATGTCCTCTCCCCTCGATGAATGGTCTCGATGCACGCAAGAGATCCTAACCTACAATTATCTTTCATTCGACGCCTAAGGTTCATATGTCCTACTAGAACACACTCAACTCATCAACCAGTTAAATACTGAAATGTGTTATCCCAGAGACACTCTTAGTCAGCATCAACTCGCCCTTTTCTTTGGATTTGCTAAGTGGGACCTGTGATAATCAACAATTGAGACTAAGTTTCATTTAGCACATGGGTCACTACTATCATAGTGCATATATATATTTACCTGACATGTCGTAATGATCCAATCGACACATGGACCCATCACATCTCTTCAGGTCACCATAGGGAGCTCAAACTCACTAGGCCAGAGAACGACAATTTTTTGTCTCCAATAAATCGATTGGAGTACTTTATTAATATTTCTCAAAAATACCACTCTTGGTATTTAATTACTTAAATCTCATTAGGGATAATTATTCTCCACAATGAATTACCCTAGTAAACACATTCTTTTTAATTATCCTAATAACTTTGGCCTAGTAATTAATGCATATTCATTTTCCATCCATTTTCCTTGGTAATGGTTTAGTGTTATTTTAATTATCCAGATTACAACACATTATAATGAAATTAATTTAATTATATAATAAGATAATCAAATTAATTGTAAAGTACCCAACTCCATTGTAATGGACCTATTTTGCATTATATTATATTTTATTATTTCATTAACAAAGCACATGGGGATTTGGACTCTGAATTTCACATAAAATTCATGTACTCCTTTTTATCTTTACAGATGCTCAAACTCCGAAAATTAAGAGTTTTAATATTTTTATATAATTAACTTTATGCCACCCATGCCATCGCTCCGACGACTTCGAGCTACGAACACTATTTCCCCACTCATCACTCTGAATCCATTCAGACATCATTCAACTACCCCTTTTTATTTACTACGGAAGGGTTTTGGAATTCGTGTTGAATTATTATTATAATATTATATTTTTCATGACTCCCTTGGTCTTCACACTACATACGTTTACTCCTTTCTAACTATTCTGAAGGCCAATCACAATCTAGCCAATTCAAATATTATACTATATTTAAATTTTAAAACATATATCGCATCCCAAGCTGAAGTCGTTGGATTAAATTTGCACGTTCCTTTCTCGTTATTCTCATAACCAATCAGGAAAGGGAACATGTAATATTAAAATGCATCCAAACTTTATAATGTCCATGTCATCGCTCCGATGGCTTCGTATTTAATTCTCATGCACTTTCCCTTCTTCTCTGAAGCTGGGACTCCGAAGACCAATCACCCACAAGATTAGTTTAATATTTAATAACGTATTTCTTAAAACCCATTGGTCTTCTCACTCTAAAAAATTGCCCCTTTCTTTGCATTCTGAAAAAAAAAGCATTTTTCGATAGTAATGTTTGTAAATACTATATAAATATTTTCAAGGTAGAAGGATACAAGAAGATACATATATTTTCCAAGCCTTTAATAATTAAATACTTTTGCATTTTCATACTTACTTGAAGATTTTTTATAACTCCGGGTATTTGAACACTAATAATTAAAAATACTTTAATATTAATGTTTCTTCAAGAGCACTAAGCTACCTGGGAAACATATGGATTATGTAACTAGGGAAACATCTGAGCATAGTTAGAACCTTTTGGCATAGAGAAAAATGATTCCATATTTCCATTTTTCATGCACCAAGCATAAACTTCATAAATTTAATATGTGATATATATAATTCTTATTATTTAACTATCAAACATTTAAATGGTAAAATTAGGAATTGTACCATACTTTACCATTATTCATCTTTTCCCAGAAATCATAGGAATGCACATTTACACTAATAATCTTATGTAATTTATATTAAAATTCCTTTGCATGTAATTTGAAGTTTTGTTTAATTAAACATGTAAATGAAAGCTATTTCTTATTTTCTAGTATTTTTAAAATAATAAAATAAAATCATAATCCAAAGAAATTAAAAATATAATTATATATCTTCCTCTTCATGGATAAATGAGTAAATTTGTTTTTGTGTTTTACCATTCTTACCAAAATTTAAGGAAATTGGTCCCAAGACAAAGAACTTCCTCCACAATAATTTTACATTTGTACCAGAATTTATAGCCTACCACAATTTAGGGGATCCCTCCCAAATTTATAGGAGATTTAACACAATTTTAACATAATTGTTATTAATTCCCAAATGAAATCTAAAGGGATTTTGTACTTTGAATTCAAGTAAGAAAGGTCAAGTATAATTCCAAAATTATTTTCCTTACTACCTATTTATAATGATTTTTTTTACATTCTTAAATGTTTCGGTTGTTTCCCTATAGTCCAAATCCACATTTGATATACTCTAAGTTTTCTGTAATAAGGCTTGAGGACAAGCTTAAATATAACACTATTATACAGAAAATCACTCTCTTCCTTCAGATGATTTATAGAAATTTTAATTGTTCAATCATCATTTCCAAAGCATGCATTAAACTGTGCAACGCAGTTGACCACAAAATTCACTCCCCTAAATCTTATTTTAATGCACATATATTCAAGATATAAGGAAGTAAATCATATGAGATTCAGCTAAAACATTCTCTTCCTTTTACCTAAACTTCTCAAGTCATTTTTGTCAGAAGTTAAAATTACATAACTTTAAAACACAGCCTATGATTTTATTTGAACTTAACACTACAGAGATATAGAAAAATATACTTATCTAGAACCCAAAAAGGGATGCAACTACTGAAAGGGGTACCCTTTTCCACCCAAACATAGGCACATCAACTCTTGGAAGGTTTTACCACTAGCCACCCCTTAGCTAGATCATGATGCTCATAGAGATATTATTCATTTTGTTCAGCAACAACTAGGGATGAAGATCACTCTCCTCCTCTCACAAGAACTTGGCATATCAGTTTTCTCTCCACCAATAAAGGGGGTTTGTAATGATTACTTCATCAGTCACTCATCTTCTCTGCAACCCCATTTATCAGGTGGTTAGGAAATGTTGACCAACAATTCTTGTACCTAGAAACAATTTTGTTTTTCAGTTTTCTTCCGAACTAGAGAGATGCATATGCTCTCCGTCTTTAGAAATGGTCAGCCGACCCATTCTTCTTGCATCCTCTCTTTCTTCCCATAATTTTACTACCTTTTATTTCCTTCCTCAACAAGATTTTGTGGGTCCAATTCCCAATTTCGTGGGTCAAGTCAGAAATTTTCCAGATGGGTACTCTGCCCATTTCCTCATTAACTCTTGAGGAAGACTTCCCAACTACCATCTTTACTGGTAATTAAATTCTATGGGTTAGAGGAATATTCTAGGTCTGAAAAATTTAAATCCAACATAATATTGGTCTGGTAGGGGTTATCTCAACCATTGTTGGTTCCTCTTACCATCTCTCTCATGCATCATGATCTACCTTGGCAATCCCTTCAATAGTTATGCAACATATTCCATTTTATTTAGTAACAGAAATATATACATTACCTTCTATAACAAAAGGTTCATCAATTCCACAATCCACACATAATCAATCTCCCCATAGTCTTTTATAAGGATATAGTTATATTTACAAGTTGGGGGAAACAAGAGTATTATAGTAATCCATCTTTCATGTTTTCTTCAATATTTAGTACCTGCAAATAAAAGTGTTGGTGTGCCTTCTTCTTAGCATCCTATGGGATATAATACCATGTAGAATGTGGTGATTACTTGAAGAAGAGACATAGCTAGAAGAAGAACGAACACAACTTGCAAAAGTGAGAAGATGAGAGAAAAATTGGAGAGAAAAGAACATAAATGTATTACCCAAATGAATGAACGATCATTTACACATGATATACTCTATATAGATCAACTAATGTGAATTATAAGAGAATCCAATGCTTGATAGTGGTGGTATAGAGAGATATGGACATGCATAGGAAGTTATTGAAGTTAACTTCCACCTAGTTCTAGTTAACTAGTCATGCAATATTCAGTTAACGATGTCTCACGTGTGGAAGTGAGAGAAGTGCATGCAATTTCTAGTGATAAAATCAAGTTTTGCATGCATGAGTGACTTCCACTAGTCTAACTAAGTGTAACTGGCTCTAAACTGAAGATAACATTCTCCTAGAATGTAGGAGAGATTCCTAAAAAGTAGGAGACTCTCAATAATGACTAATAACATATGACAATAAGGAAAAAATATCATAGGTGTGTGTAATATCTCCAACATCCTTGAATCCCAGTCCTTCGTGATCCAACTCTCTATGTTTCAAATACCAATAAATATTCCTTCTTTACCCTATCCTTTCTTTTATAATATTGAGTTATGACCTAACCCTAATCTCCAAAGTGATTGATGAGAAATATTACTTCTCACCTCAATTGAGATCAATGGATAAGATTTAATTCAGTAATGATAGTTAAAACATTTCTTTAAATATATCTCAACTAATTAATAAAATAACTTTAATTTAATAATTCCTTTAATTAAAGTAAAGTCTCAAGGTAGAAGGATTTGGATGACTTCCACACATCTAGACACTTGGACATGTGCGGAAGTACCTCTCCGATGCTATAAACATCAACACTCCCTCTTATCGAGGAAGGTATTCTGCACCACTCCATGTTTGTCTTTGCAGAAATAAAACTTCTCATTAACTAAGGGTTTGGTCAAAATGTCTACAACCTGCTCATCTATGGAAACATAATAAAGATCCATTGCTCTCTTCTAGATGTTATCTTGAATGAAGTAATATATGATCTATATATGCTTGGAAATGTCATGGAATACTATATTCTCTGAGAATTTAATACAACTCTAATTATCACAGTAGTTAATTCATAGTTAGCAATACTCACTACCATGTACTCTGCCTCTATTGAAATAAGTGTTATAGACTTTTTCTTCCTACTAAACCATGTAATCATTGTTGATCCCAAGGTGATGCAACAACCTGGGGTGCTCTTTTAGTCTACTACACTCCCTTCCCCTTCTGAGTTTGAATATCCCTACAAACTCACTCCATCACCTACAACATACCTCAACCATTACTCCAATGTACCTCTCAAGTACCTAAGAACATGCTTCATTGTTATCCAATGCACCTGCCTAGGCTCCACCATGGACTGAATCAAGGTGTTCACAATAAAACATATATCTGTTCTGGTCTTGACCAAATACATCAATGACTATTGGCACCCAAAGTTTTTGGCTCATTTCATGCATGTGCACACTCAATTCCAAGTGTAATACATGCTCATTCCAAGTTTTACGCGTGCCTAATTTAATGTTCGAGGAATGATAAGAAGTGTGCACTAGACTTAATTTTTTCGTTGCGCGCCAAGCCTAAAAGGTTATCAAATGTGCATCAATCCCAGTTTTTATGCGCACTAGAAATCAAGAAGACACACACCATAATCAAGAAAGGAATAATCAAGAAATCTCCCAAAAATATTACTGCCAACAACATAAGGGGTGATGGGACAACCAGAGGATGACTTGGCCAGACATTTAAAATTTCCTTCACACAGAAAGCCTACATGGAATGTTGGAAGGCACCAAAATCTTGGGAGGAAATTTTGTCAGTCAAGTGAGTGGAGCAGAGAAGAATTAGACATAGATCTCGAGCAAAGGAAATATATAAAAGGAAGTAGAGACAATAGAGAGAGAGTTGGATAATGCATATTTGCAGACCTATATGGTTAGATGAGATTCAATTAGTCGTTGGTATTGAGCTCACTCTTAACCTGTGTAATGGTGTAATGTATCTGAATATAAATCTAAGTTTGTCATATGTATGAGATATTGAGAATATGCACAGTGTGCAGTATGTTGTATTCATGGGGTTTTAGATTATAGAAGATATGAAGCTATGTTTCCATTTTATACAGTTTGTTTAATGTATAGAATGTATTATGGAATGAAAGGACTAATAAAGTTGTTGCAGTTATGATCTATTGTGTTTCTGTCATATGTGATTTGGATATGTGTGTGTATTTTTTTACTTCTTATTCATAATAACTTGTCAGATATGAGTTGCATGAATGCCATCATAGATGGATCTTTGTGTGTTTATCCTTCATCCCTATCAAAATACCTTATGCCCTATGTGATCCTCTTTGCATCTTGGGTGAAACCTTCCTTGGCCTTGGCTGAGGATCGATATGCCGATGATCTAGGGTTTTTGTTAGTCAACTTTGTATGAACCCTCAATCTAAACTCCCCAACATTAATAAGGAAGCATGTAAGTGTGGGAATAAACTTCAACAAATGGTTCCATTTCCAGGAATGAAAAGTATTTTAGGGAATGATGAAGAAAATAAATGTGGTGGTATCTGTCTTGGGAGGAAATTCAAGACCTGCTAATTGAAAAAGAGAAAGAGTTTTCCATGCACGAAACTCAGAGGCTTAGAGTGAATGTGAAGAGTTGGAAATATAAGTATCTTTAAATTGACATGCATGAGCTTATCTTTGTTGAATTTCCTTGTTTTTTGTATGAATGACTGAAAAGGAAAATTTCTACCGATTATGTTGTGTAGTCGTTGGAACCAATGTTTTGGGATCAAGGTGATATTGAAATATTGAAAGTGTTGGATAATAAGTGGACTTAGGCCATTGAGTTTTGGTTCGATCGAGTAAAAGAGGGATACATTATTGAATTTTTTGTGAACTACAATAATTCCTTCAACGAGGCTGAAAGAAAGTTTACAAAAGGTTTGAGGAAGTGGATACTGGAAGAGATTCCACTTTGGATAAATATGTTGTTCATGAAGAAAGGGTTGCTTCACATGGAGCTCGATCGAATGGTTGAGTAAACTCCCCTAGAACATAGGATAAGAAGAGATAAGAGCTATTCAATAAGAGTTGATATAAGAAGAAAATCGAAGCATAGAGGTTAAAAAGAGTTATTGAGGATCACACTGTTACAGAATATTTTTCCTGTGGACAGGTGAAATCTCCCTTGGATATCTAGACCCCTATTGATCAAGACCAAAAAAAACAAATGGACACTAACATTTCTTTAGATATATTCTTTATGTCTATGGATAGAGAATATATAATAAAGAAGTGTGACTTACTCCTTTTCTGACGGTTTTCCTTGCTATTCTTTAGTCTTTATCTTTGTTTTCCAAGATCCTATCATGATGAAGAAAGTTTGAATGGAACTGAACAATACCTTCTAATTCTACAATATATTGGTAGACAAGAACAAATGTATCTATATAGACATACATGTATAGACAACAATATGAAGGAAATAGGCCAAGTTATATTAATGGAGAAACATGGTGAAGTACTTGAAAACCATCGTAGACATTGTAGCAACTCCTCCAAGCTCTCCATTCAAACCCTTTCCTGAATGTCTCAAGATCATAATGATGACGCTTTGATGGATTCGTTCCTCTAATATCAAAGGTTTGACACTCTTAAATCCTCTCTCCTCCCCACCTTCGACTGCACTCATTATATAGCAGTTGGAGGATTACTGTAACATACCCAACCTTAGACTGTTGGGTAGTGCCACTTAAGAAAACACAAAATTTCAGTAGTATATATATATAAAACTTTAAGCAAACAATTATATTCTACCAATACATAGATACATGCAGAAATAACATTAAACATATACATGCAACATACACATGCAATACCTATAACATAAACACTTGTATAAATATACAACATATAAATTAACACACAAATGATACTTATCTTTGATATAAGACCACCAAATGCATGCAGACCTTCCACGATCCTCCTAGTCTTAGACCACGCTACTCAAAACTCTCAGCATTGGGTCACCCTGAGCTGGGGCTAAAATCCACTCGGGTAAAACGATTTCTAACCAGAATGAAGCTACACATTTAATTGGAAGGATTTCATCCCAGGAGCCAACTCAAACTAACATCCTACAGCCTCTCATTCCCCGCATTCCTTTCCCACCCCAGGAATTGTGCCCCTTCTCTGTTCAACAGTGCTTCGACTGCTTCACTTCCCTTCCAGGGCTTCAAAAACAGGCTCGATAGAAAGTCTCAGATAACTATAGCTATAGTTTGGATCCCTCAGGAAATCACTTTCCCAGTAATTCTCTCACCTGGAAAGAGTTTCTCATGGACCTGACAACCTCTCTCTTCAATCCACGGGCCTGACAACCTGCTTCTTTAGTCCAACACTTAAGTCAACCAGGAACACGTAGAGGTGAAGGAAACAACATAATTTGGGTATGGATCAAGAGATGGAAGAAACAAAATTTAGTTAAGGAATAGTATTGGCGCGGGTAAGGTATAGGTATGCTACCCATGACAGTGAGGTATTGCGTACAAATTCAGGAGTGCGTGATGGATGATGAGGTCAAATGATGGCCAGAATAGAGTGAATCATCCATGGCAGGAATTGTGAATGGCCAACATGGGAAGAATGGTCAAAATGGGTTGATTTTCCCCACATATAACTACATGCACCCTTGATGACACATGGCTCTCAAAGAACTCGTTCCTCTCCACTTGTGATTCTTTCCCTTCCCATAAGAACTTAGGATAAAATAATTATCCTCACCATAGCCTTTAGGAATAATATTATAATATTCATTTTGAGATAAACCCTCTAGCTTAGACCCATTTCCTAGGCTCTTATTCCTCCCTATCCCTTCCTAGTGGATTTTAGTCCCCCATAATCTTTCATCGTGGTCGGTATACATGTAGTGATGTATTATATTAATGATATGAGAATTTACATATACAAAAATAGGCTCACTGGCCTTTATCATCTAGGCTCTCCAGCCTAATTCAACACATAAGCCTCCTAGCTTATAATAACTGGCTCACCAGCCTATAAAACATATTCATATTTACATTATGGGGTTTGGTATTGGGGTATTACATTCCCCTCCCCTTATTTATGCACTATCCTCAATGCATTATATATACACATATACAACCAAAAGTTTCAAAATTTTTCAAATACATGTGGGTATTATGATTGCATAGCATCCTCGTGTGCCCAAATTGCATCTTCAGAACTGTACCAATTCCATTGGACCTTTACTAGATCTCTAGATCGATTATGGAGTTTCTTGATCTTTCATTCCAGTATGCAGACCGAATGCACTTGAAAAGATCCTTCTTTCTCCACCTGAATCACATTCCAATAAATAACATGATTAGCATCAGGTACATACTTTTTGAGAAATGATACATGGAATACATTATGAATAGACATTGATGCAGGTAATGCAAGAATATAATCTACAAGCCCAATCCTCTATAGGATTTGTTTATCCTCTATAGGATTTCAAACAACCCACAATAATGAGCTTCCAACTTTGAACAATTTCCCAACTTCAGGGAACTTCTGTTGCCCTTCACTTTCAAGAATACATGATCACCCACTTTAAATTCTCTGTGAATTCTTCCCTTATCAACATATCTTTTTTTTCTTTCTTGAGAAACCTTTAGATTCTTATTTATTTTCTATATCTACTCTTCCATTTCACTAAGAAAATTTGTCCCAACCATTGCTCTATCTATTGGGTTGTCCCAGCTTACATGTGTGTTTCACGTTCTTTCATAAAGTGCTTCAAATGGGCTCATCTTTAGAGATGTTTGATACCCATTGTTATAAGCAAACTCTACTAAGTGTGGGTAGTTTTCCCATTTTGATGGTTTATCCATCACATACATCCTCAACATATCGTCAATCACTTGATTCACCCTCTCTATTTTCCCATCAAATTCTGGATGATAAGTTGTGCTAAAATTCAAATTTGTTTCAAATACTTTAAATAATCCTTTCCAGAAATTAGTTGTAAATTTTGGATCTCTGCCAGACAAAATTGTCTTTGGTATACCATGCAGTCGAGCAATTTCTCTCATATATATATCAACAATGTTGGTTGCCTTCTGAGTGAGTTTCACTGGAATAAAATGGGAAGCTTTGGTAAGCTTATCCACAACTACCATGATAGAATCATGTTGCTTGTTTGTTTCAGGTAGTTTGGTAATGAAATCCATTGTTACCACTTCCCATTTTCACTCAAGAATGGGTAATGGAGGAAATAACCCAGCTAGGTGTCTATGCTTAGCCTTGACCTTTTGACACTCCAAACATTTGGCAATGTACTCAAAAACTTCTTTCTTCATGCCTAGCCAATAATAGTGGCTCTTGACAACTGCAATAGTTTTCGGATACCCTGGGTGTCCAACATAAGGTACGTTATGCATTTCTCTCAATATCGATTTTTTCAATTCTTGGGAATTTGGTACATAAATATTTCTTCTGTATGTGAGAATTTAATCATTCCCTAGCTTGTAGTCTTCAATTTTATGCTGCAAAATACCTTGTTGTAATTTTGCCACTAATTACTTGTATTGCAAATCAGATTTTGAAGCCTCTAAGATTATTTCCTTTAAATGAGATTGGTACATGTTGATGGTTGTAGCACGAAACTCATGCACTCTTCTGTTGAGTGCATCAACCACCTTGTTCTCTTTCCATTTGATATGCTTTATATCAAAGTCATATTCGCTAAGAAATTCCAACTGCATGCTCTGCTTGGAATTTAGAGTTGGCTGATCAAATAAATATTTCAAACCATTATGGTATGTCCTTAGCTCAAACCTTTTTCCCATGAGGTAGTGCCTCCACTTCTTCAAGGCATGCACTATGGTTTCCAACTCCAAGTCGTGAGTGGAATAATTCCTTTCATTCTCCTTCAACTTCCTTGATTCATAACATACAACACACCCCTTTTGACTGAGGACTCTATCAAGTCCTTCTTTACATGAATCTGTGCATACAGTGAAGTCTTCATTTGGATATGCAATCCTTAAAATTGAAGCACTGGTTAATAATTGCTTCAAGTGTTGGAAACTCTTTTAACACTCCAACATCCACTGAAACATCACTTCCTTCTTTTGCAAGGAAGTGATTGGGTGTCCAATCTTTGAGAATCCTCCAATAAATATTATGTAGTAGTCTGCAAGGCCCATGAAGGATTTGAACTCCATCACATTCTTAGGTGTTGACCACCCTCTAATGGCCTCAATATTTTCAAGGTCCATGACTATCCCTTCCTCTGATATGACATGCCCTGAATAGTGAATTTTCTTCTCATAAAATGTGCACTTGCTCAATTTGGCATACAACGAATGCTCCTTTAATACCTGTAGTACCATCCTAAAGTGTTGTTCATGCTCTTCCTATGACTTATAATATATAATAATGTCATTCAAAAAGACAATGACAAACTTATCTAAGTAATCTATGAAAATACCATTCATTAAACACATGAAGACAACAGGTGCATTTGATAACCCAAATGGGTGAGGTGAGGCGAGTTGTTTGACTCCACACTGTTGCAAATTGAGCCGATAGTTCTTATGTTGTAATTGTTTCACAATAACAAAGACTTAGTCGGGTGTTAGGCACAGTTCATACCACCCGCACTATATCTGTGTTTGTCTTTTGTTTGTTCCACTGGTCTCTTGGTTTCTCATGGATGCATGCTTAAATATGACTAAGTGTTAAAGCAGTTAAAAAATATCTAAGTATACAAGAGTTGCACTATAGTAGGAGTGTGACTTGTTGGTAGCCTAGAACAGAGTATGGGTATGCTCTAAGTGAATATCCATAGTCTGGATGAAGTAACCTTGGTGTTTCCAAGCAACCAAGTGAGAAAGGTCGTGGTGTCGCACGCCCTCAAGAGGTGCATGATAAAAATATTCATCTATGAACATTGTAGGGACGTGACATATGGTATCAGAGTTGATTGGTGCTCTTCACCACTCTTGTAGTCAGAATAGTTATGGTGGGGCACACTTGTTTAGAAGGATGATTGTTGTGATATCGGTTCAGTGGGAACGTTCTGAGACTTGGTGAATGGTTTGGTGCAGTGAACTTGTTCATCGTAGAATTTGCATCAGACTTATGGTGAAGGTTCAATTGATGGTGTAATGGGAAGGTTGAGTTGGTTGCACACCTTGTGCAGACCGAGAGCATAGTTTGTGGTGAAATTAAGCACTTAGACAAGGTGGTTGATCGCAAAACTTTCTGCAGAGTTGATTGCAAAGGAAAACTTGATTGGTTTGACGTGTGATGGGGATCAGTGCCAAAACCTATTTTGCATGGCTTGGAGAGACCAAGCACAGAGTTCGTTGTGTAAACAAGAAATTTTACTATAAATCAGAAATTAGAATACGCTCACACATTCTATTTTAATTTGATAATTGCATACAAATTTATAGGCTACAATATCCCCTAACAGCCTCCTAAATTTGTGGATCTAAAAACCACTCAAACACAAATCTAGAGTACAATAGAAATATGTTCTAACAATTTATTAACTATGGCATTTAGCCATTATTCTCCAACATTCCCCCTTAATGGAGAAATGGATTTAATACAATAACAATAAATAGCATGCATGTCGGTCTTAGTCTCATCTAGGCTTACAAACATTACAAACGACAATTCAAACATAACCTTAAAATTTGTTTCAACTCCTTGTATGAGTGAGTTTTTCTCTTCCTCCTTTTACAGATTCTGAAACCTCTATGCATTTTCAATTAAAGTCTTCCTCTTTTGCTGAAAATTCCATGTTTCATCTTCTTATCCTTCATCTTTTTGTCGGTGTTTGTCATTAATCTGAAAATTATTTCAGATTTTCCATGCTTGTCCTCTTCAACTTTTGTTTTGAAAAACTGTTTGTATGCGAATTGTTGCCACATACCATTCTCTGTTGTTTTCTCTTCACTATTGAGCTATTGATCATCAATTTTCTGCAACATAAGTTCATAAAATAACTTGATTTATTATGGGCTCCACTTCATAAAAATTTCTTCAATTTCAACATCTTCTTCTCCAATATCCATTGGGTTTTCATCATAAATTGACTCAATTTATGTATATGTAATGCAGTTTTCTTCTTATTCAATGACCATGCAGTCTTCATCATAATCTGGTTTGTTTATCCATTTTTCAATGAATTTAATCTCTACATCATACTCTATTGTTTGTGTGCATTCATCACAATATGACTTTTCAATAAATTTTAATTCTTTATCAACATTATCTGACACTTTGAGTGAATGCAAGACTACATGTTCTTTATCTACAAATTCAACCTCGTCAGTGAGGCCTTCTTGTTCATCATATTCCTTAGCAATAAAGCATGTTGGATTTTCTTATTTAACTTCCACTTTGGCTTATTTTTCCAAATAGGGTTTCATTTCCATTCAACAAATCATCAATAACACTTTTCTCTTTCATAATATGTAGTCATTCTTCTTCTGAACAATTTTCTTCATAAAAAAAACATGTTCTCTTCATCATGTATTGTCTCAATGGAAGTTTTTTCATTACATTCACCATTATCCACATGTGATTGAGCACAGTGGGATTCAACATCTTCACCATAAACTTCTGAAGTTTCCTCATAAGCAGATGCACTATTTTCACTATATTTCATTTCTATAATATCCCATAACATTTTTGCATTGTCTATATGACCTAATTCATATAAAATAGGAGACAAAATACTTGTATTAAGTGCTGAACTGATAAGATATAAGAATATTTTATCTTTTCTCTTATCATGGGAATTGACCAAACCATCTTGAACAAATTGCCATAAATTTACTGAACCAACTAATCCTTCCATTTTAAATGCCCAAAGCTTAAAATTTTTACCTGAAAAGGATGACTTCCCTCCTTGATAAGGACTAGTTTAACATCAATAATTTTAATATTTCACTGATTCTTTCATGTTCTTCATTGATCTGGTCTTTATCACGTATAAGTTCCTCAACTACAACTTGAAACACTTCATATTCTTCTAGAAGATATATTTCCTTTGTTATGGGTTCTTCAACTAAAAGCACATATGACTCTTCCTGCTGATTCTTTCTGCTCTTTCTCCTCATGTGTTTCAACTCTCTCTGGACTTGTTTAATTCTCCTTTGCTTACCCATGGGAGTAGCAACCAACTGTGCATCCTCCTTCTTCTCTATGTCATTACTGATTGATGAAGGAAAATTCCAATTTTCCTGCTTGTTCATTGTCTAAGAATTGCAGACTGTTTGTCATAATAAAAGTTTTATTTCTTCCTCGGGTATGTCACCAAATCCACACTATTCAAGTTCACGTTTTTCTCATTCCAAGATTTTATGTTGAAATAATAAAGTATCACCATGAGTGAGAGTGAGCATCATGCCGCATGCGCCATATACAAAATAAATTTGAGATTGTTGGTTTCAAGAGAAGCGATTGAATAAACAACGATTGCAAATTACCTTTACACACAGAATGTGTCGAACCCTCTCTTGCATGCTGGTAGCTCGTGGATTCTCCACGCAGGCTTATCCTCCAGATGGACGACTCCTTTAGATGGGAAACTCCTCCAACAATGGTGATACAACGCACATCAGGACACAACTCTTCATGGCTCAGATCAACAGTGGACTCAGCAGTCAACAATTCACATTCCAACAATCACAATCTTCTTCACAAACAACAACACGCGGCAGTCAACAATCACAATCTTCTTCACAAACAACAACACCCTTTGCATTTCCTCAAGAAGACGGGCGACCATACTACAATACAAGTCTGTGACTACATTGATCCTCCTCTCAGTTCCAATATAATGTTGATCATATTTTAATTTAATTCTCTACTGTTCATTAAAACTCAAATGTATATTTATGTGATTGAAAGTAGTATAATGCTCGAAGGCTAATGCAAAATTAATAAAACTAGAGATATTAAATAATTAGTCCAGCATTAAATTGTAAAAATAAAAAATAAATTGATTAAACTGCATCCTACACTACACAGTGAACAGTAAGCTTCATTAAAACTTTAAAATCACCGATATGAGAGGGCTAATTCTAATACTACGTCGTAGATTTTCCTTGTTCAATACAGAATCCCCGATCTCTCAGCTTTAAAAATCAGCTAATTTGCTGAGATTTTATGTGCAAATCCGATCTCTCCAGCTTTAAAACATAGCTAATTTGCTCAGATTTTATGTGCAAATTTGGGGTAGGCAAAATATGTAAAGTGCAAATGATATCTCTAGTAGCTGCTATGGTTGGGAATCACCCGTTGTAAAGAAAGGAGACCCCACGGGCCAGCACGGAAAAGAGGCGCCGCTACATTTGGAGGTTGAGTTTGGCCATTTTTAACGGGACTGTAGATTCGGGTAATTTGAGAGCCCAGCTACAAAGTCATAATTATAATCAGTATAGTTTAAACTTTTATGAAATGATTAGTTTTTGGTAGATTTTTTTGGATGTTTGTTAGAGTGAGAAATTGTTAAATTTATAAAATTGAGTGATTATTTTTATATAATCTTTATGTCATAGGATTTTTTAATATGTTAAATCTATTTCTAAATCTAAAAATAAATTTTAAACCATAGATAATAATGATTTCATACAAAATTATATCACCATATTTCAACTAAATAAATAATTTTGAAAAACAATTAAACAATATCGTTAAAATTAAAAGACATGAACAACAATAAGACAAAGATGAAAGCATGTAGTCAAAGAAGAAGCCCAACAGCCCAAGATCACTGAATCACTCGCCGGAAAGAGTTGTTCCATCCTGACCCAGAGAACGGGGATCCCACGCAGCAGCACGAAAAAGAGGCGCCGTTATTGGAGAGATCTAAAGTCATAGGGATGATATTGGGACTTTGTGTTTGGCGATTTTTAACGGGATCGTAGATTTGGGTAATTTGAAAGCCCAACTACTTGTTAATTGGAACACATGGATAAGAAGAGAAGGGTGGAAGCTTGTGGTCAGATAAGAAGCCCAACATACCATGAGCAATGAATCATCCGCTGGAAAGATTTGTTCCGACTTGACCAGAGAAAGGCGACCCCACACGCAAGTACGAAAAAGAGGCCCCGTGATCGATATATATATAGAGAGAGAGAGGGATGACATTGGAAGGTTGTCTTTGGCAATTGGAGAGCTCAACTACACACAAAGTCAATTGTTAATTTTATATTTTTAATAAATTGAATTGCAATTTATATTTTTAATAAATTGAATTTCAATCTATAATTTTGTTAATTTCAAAATTTTAGATAGAATAGAAAGTTGAAAAATAATATTTGTTTAAGTTTAAGTAAACATAACCTCCCAAAATCATTTATATAACTATCATTGTTAGTGTCACATCCTCATATTATTAAATCTGGCAATCATGCTCCTCTTGAGGGTGTGCGGCATCGTGACGTTTCTTACTTGGTTGTTTGGCAACACCAAAGTTACTTCGTCTGGACTATGTCTTTTCACATATAGAATACCCATACTCCATTAGAGGCTATCGATGAGTCACACTCCTACTCTAGTGCAACTCTTGTATACTTAGACATTTGTTAATTGCTTTAACACTTACTCATATTTAAGCATACATCCATGAGAAACCAAGAGAACTATGGAACAAATGAAATACAAACACGGATATAGTGCAGGCGACACGAACCGTGCCTAACACCTAACTAAGTTTTTGTTATTGCGAAACAATTACAACATGAGCACTATCGACTTGGTTTACAACAGGGCATAGTCAAATGACTCGCCCCACCTCACCACGACACTCATACACATATCATCACCAAAAATATCTGTCACAATCGTCTTAGTAGCCACCTGCGGTGCACCTCAAACATGCCCCAACTGCAGACTTGTTGTCTCTTCATTTCCATAGACTTCGTCTCTTCATTTTTGCATACTTCATAGATTTTAGTTCTCCCTCACATATGCCTCCAACAAACCGATGTTTCTAGACTCCACCAAAATCAACCCAAGAAAAGTTTGTCCAACTATGTCCAACGAATCCACCTCAAGGCAACACAAGTCCTCCCATGTTACGTCCTTTAGGGGTGTCACACTGATCCAGGTGGATATTGGTGGCCACCCACCTATTTCAACTGCCTCCTCTTGATAATTTTTAGTTCAACATATTCTTCTATACTTCTTTGTAATTGTAGGTTCTACACTTTTGGGGATTTCTAAATTCCTACACATCTTCCAGGTGGATAGTGGTGGCCACCCACCTAATCCAACTGACTTAGTTTGGAATTTTTCATGTTAGTTCATCTTTCTATACTTCCAAGGCCGTTTTGGGGCTCTAAATAGTTTTTTGCTTCTTGCCATAGTCAAACTGTAGATAAAGTTAGATTTTGGCAGCGTAATGTGTAGTTCTCGAAAAGACCTTTCTAATGGGCTATCACGTGCCTAAAACAGAGGTTGTATACAAAAGTTACGACCCGAGGAAGTTGAGGTACCAACTTACCCATCAGGGCCCACATAACTTTTGGTGTTTCACCTCCTAGGGTTAGGTTTTTGGATGTCTAGGGTTTTCGCATTCGTGCATAATGTTAAAAAGGCCTTTGGATCCTCATTGTAATCATTATGCTCAGACGAATGCGTGTAGCAGCTACATCTCTTCTCATAGATAGCTACTACCATTCGAGCAAATTGTTTTAGTTATGCAGTTTTACAGTTTCAACCTATTTCATTTATTCAATACAAGTTATTGTTCACTGGATATCTGTTGTTATCTCTATGTTATTGTATTGAGTTTGTTATTCATTTTTTTCCGCTCATAAATCTGGATCACTGGTATCAGAGCAGTGTGCTCTTCATTTATTTTTCTTTGTGCATGTCCCTGATAAGATCTGGGTACACGAAGTTGGGACTCAAACCAGTTGAGCCTTTGCAAGATCAGTCACGTCAAGCCGGAAAACAACCCATGGGGGATGAAAAGAAATATGATGGAGCAGGAGATCCTTTTAAAATGTTGCTCGAGGAAGCCCTTGCACGACATAGGAACGAAATGATGGACAATTTTTCACAGATCCTTCGACGGCTACCCACGGGAGAAACATCTTCATCAAGCGACCATGCAACCCCCTTCAAGGTACATGTAAATTTTGATATTCCATTATTTGAAGGACTGATAGATGCAAATTCTATAGATAAATGGTTGAATCTGCTCGAAGGGTATTTTTCAGTCCACAATTTTTCCGATAGGGAAAAAAATACTTTTGCACTCCTCAAGGCAAAAGTAAGCAGAAGAGGCGAGAGTTTTTTGGACATTGCATCATTGGGTACAACATATAGATATGATGTCAAGATCGAGCAGAAATTTAAGCAGAAGAGGCGAGAGTTTGGATTTGTAAACTCCTCACAGCAGAAGCAAGACAAATGTGGCCCTAACCCACACAACAAGGGACAAAGAAAAGATGGTCACTCTTAGGACACCCAGTCCAAGCCGCAACACAAGAAAGAAAATGAGAAGTCAAAGAAGGACATGAGAAAATGGTGTGAATACCATAAAATCCATCGGCACAACACCGAAGAATATCACTCCAAGAAGTCACTCGTGGCCTAGCTAAAAGCTTCCGAGTCAGAGGTTGATTCTGACTCTAAATCAAATCCTGAAGGAAGGAATCGGATTATCAATGTTAAACCAATGCTTATCAAGGAGGGAAGCCATCCTTCTCAGGTAAAAAATTTAAGATTTGGGCATTTAAAATGCAAGGATTAGTTGGTTCAGTTGATTTATGGCAATTTGTTCAAGATGGTTTGGTCAATTCCCATGATAAGAGAAAAGATAAAATATTCATAAATCTTATCAGTTCATCACTGGATACAAGTATTTTGTCTCCTATTTGATATGAATTAGGTCATATAGACAATGCAAAAATGTTATGGGATATTATAGAAATGAAATATAGTGATAAGAGTGCATCTGCTTATGAGGAAACTTCAGAAGTTTATGGTGAAGATGTTGAATCCCACTGTGCTCAGTCACATGTGGATAATGGTGAATGTAATGAAGAAACTTCCATTGAGACAATACATGATGAAGATGACATGTTTTTTGATGAAGATAATTGTTCATTAGAAGAATGGCTACATATTATGAAAGAGAAAAGTGTTATTGATGATTTGTTGAATGGAAAGGAAACCCTATTTGGAAAAATAAGCCAAGTGGAAGTTAAATAAGAAAATCCAACATGCTTTATTGCTAAAGAATATGATGAACAAGAAGGCCTCACTGACGAGGTTGAACTTGTAGATAAAGAACATGTAGTCTTGCACTCAATCGAAGTGCCAGATAATGTTGATAAAGAATTAAAATTTATTGAAAAGTCATATTGTGATGAATGCACAGAAACAATAGATTATGATGTAGAGATTAAATTCATTGAAAAATGGATAAACAAACCAGATTATGATGAAGACTGCATGGTCATTGAAGAAGAAGAAAATTGCATTACATATACAGAAATTGAGTCAATTTATGATGAAAACCCAATGGATATTGGAGAAGAAGATGCTGAAATTGAAGAATTTTTTATGAAGTGGAGCCTAGAAGAAATCAAGTTATTTTATGAACTTATGTTGCAGAAATTTGATGATCAATAGCTCAATAATTAAGAGAAAAAAATAGAGAATGGTATGTGGTAACAGTTCACATACAAACAGTTTTTCAAAGAAAAAGTTGAAGAGGACAAGCATGGAAAATCTGAAATAATTTTCAGATTAATGACAAACACCGACAAAAAGATGAAGGATAAGAAGATGAAACATGGAATTTTCAGCAAAAGAGGAAGACTTAAATTGAAAATTGTTGGGTATGTGTTATATTCTTTGCACAAGCAGTTGTGTTTGAGCGCCTGCGTAGGTGGATTAGAGAGGGGGGTGCAGGGGGGCGGAGCCCCCCATGCGGGGGTCCGAGGGCAACACCTCCGGTAAAAAAAAATTATGTCTCGGGAAACGTGTCATGTATTTAGGTAGTTTTTCGGCACATGGTTTTTTGCCGATGGTTTTCTATTTCCTGTTAAGGAATTAGGATTTTGGACTAATCCAGGTATTGGGTTAGGGTTTTGGATGTCGCTGGCTCCTATATGTATATTGTATTGTAAACAATGTAACACAATGTATGAATATAATATATGCTAGTTTTCTCGGTTTGGGTTTCTAGGGGAAAAATCTCTGTGTAATGTTTGTATTTTCCATTGTATCTTTTATGTTCTTTTATGAATATCTGTTTACAGTAGACATTGTACAAGGTTAGAATTTACATTTGGTATCAGAGCTTTATTGGCTTTAGGGGGATGCCTTTGTGATCAAGGGTTTGGCTCGGGACTGTGATAAGCCTTATTGTAGTGGGAGATCTGCGGTATTGTTTTTCAGGTGAAAAGAAATGGCAAGCAATTCGAAGATGGAGATCGAGAAGTTTAATGGAAAAAGCTTTGAGTTGTGGAAGCTCAAGTTGGAAGATCTTTTGGTGGACAGAGATCAGTGGATCGCGGTAGATCCAGGTACTGCACCTACAGGAACTTCTGCAGATGACTGGAAAAAGTTGGATCGGAAGGCAAAGAGCACAATCCGACTGTGTCTCTTTGATTCATTATTACTGAATGTGTCAGAGGAAGCTACAACCAAGGATTTATGGTAAAAGTTGGGGAAGTTGTATCAGTGTAAGTCCCTGGTAAATAAGCTATTCCCGAGAAAGAAGCTGTATAACTTGAAGATGAGAGATGGAGACTCGGTGGCAAAGCATTTGAACGCCTTCAATACTGTGGTAAGTCAGTTAGTATCTATTGAGATTAAAATTTCAGATGAAGATAAATGTATCATTCTGTTGTGTTCTTTACCGGACTCGTGGGATAGTATGGTTGTGGCGATAGGTAGTAATACAACTTCTTTGAAGTTTGAAGAAGTGGTCTCATCCTTGTTGTTGGAGGAGATGAGACAAAAGAATATGGAAGGACATAGCACAGATGCATTATTTGCAAGAG
>JZKD02S2341858.1:177560-201826 GCA_000966675.3 Picea glauca
TGTGAAAACTCAGTTGTCCTCTAAATTCGACATGAAGGATCTTGGTGCTTCAAATTTCATTTTGGGCATGGAAATTAAAAGAGATCGAAAAAAGAGAAAACTCTGGTTAAATCAGTGAAAATATGTCGAAACAATATTGTAGAGGTTTAATATGAAGGAATGTAAACCGGTCAAAGTTCCTATTCCTATTGGTGTAAAGTTATCTGAGGATCAATGTCCCAAGACACATGAAGAAGAGGAGGACATGTCTCATGTTCCATATGCAAGTGCAATTGGAAGTTTGATGTATTCAATGGTCTGTACTAGACCGGACATTGCACATGCAGTGGGAGTTTTGGGCAGGTATATGTCAAAACCAGGGAAGGAGCATTGGACAACAGTAAAAAGGGTTTTCAGGTATTTGCATGGCACTGCTAGCTATGGATTATGATACGAAGGAAGACTGGGATTGGATAGAGTGGTCGATATACATGGCTTTGTGGATGGATACTGGGCTGGAGATTTGGATCGTAGGAGATCTACAAGCGGGTATGTGTTTAACCTGTTTGGAGGAGCAATAAGTTGGATAAACAAAAGACAGGCTATAGTGGCACTTTCAACTACAGAATCTGAATACATGGCAGCCACTCATGCAAGTAAGGAAGCAGTATGGTTACAAAGATTGTGTTTAGGTATTGTGTTGGTACAACAAGCTGTAAGGATAGAGTGTGACAATCAGAGTGCAATTTTTCTGGCGAAGAACCCTACTTATCATTCAAAGACAAAGCACATTGATGATCAATATCACTTTGTGAGAGACATGATTGAAAAAAAGAAAGTATCACTGATGAAGGTGGACATTTTGAAGAATGTTGTAGATTCATTAACAAAATCTATGAGCACTGAGAAGTTATCTTTGTGTAGAGGATCCATGGGCATTGCTGCCCTAGATTTTTGACTATGTACCCCTGTAACCCCCTGTGTGCAAAGAAAACAACAAGTGGGAGAATGTTGGGTATGTGTTATATTCTTTGAATGAGTATTTGTGTTTGAGCGCGTGCGCTGGGTGCATAGGGGGGGCTGCTAATCCCCCCCTCGGGGGGTGCAGGGGGGCAGGGGCAGCGCCCCCGAAAAAAAAAATTCTGCCTCGGGAAACGTGTCATGTATTTAGGTAGTTTTTCGGCACATGGTTTTTGTCGATGGTTTTCTATTTCCGGTTAAGGAATTAGGGTTTTGGACTAATCCAGTTCATTGGGTTAGGGTTTTGGATGCCGCTGGCTCTTATATGTATATTGTATTGTAAACAATGTAACACAATGTATGAATATAATATATGTTGGTTTTCCCGGTTTGGGTTTCCAGGGGAAAAATCCTTATGTAATGTTTGTATTTGCCATTGTATCTTTTCTGTTATTTTATGAATATCTGTTTATAGTAGACATTGTACAAGGTTAGAATTTACAAAAATGCATAGAGGTTTCAGAATCTGTAAAAGGAGGAAGAGAAAAACTCACTCATACAAGGAGTTGAAACAAATTTTAAGGTTATGTTTGAATTGTCCTTTGTAATGTTTGTAAGCCTAGCTGAGACTAAGACTGGCATGCATACTATGTATTGCTATTGTATTAAATCCATTTCTCCATTAAGGGGGAGTGTTGGAGAATAATGGCTAAATGCCATAGTTAATAAATTGTTAAAACATATTTCTATTGTACTCTAGATTTGTGTTTGAGTGGTTTTTAGATCCACCAATTTAGGGAGGCTATTAGGGGATATTGTAGCCTATAAATTTGTATGCAATTTATCAAATTAAAATAGAATGTGTCAGTGTAGTCTAATTTCTGATTTATCAAATTAAATTACTGTGTGGTTGATCTATATTTCTGATTTTAAGTAAAATTTCTTGTTCAACCTGAATATGAAGAAAATATGCAATCCATTTAATGTTTGACAAGTTGTATTTTGAAAAATATTAATATTTTAAACAATATTGCAGAGGATGAATAAACTATTTCAATATCTTTATTGTGTATAGATAAAACAAAAACAATTAAAAATAAAAAAATCTCATTAGTCCCCGCCAAAGGAGTAGAGGGACTATAGCAATCGATAATTCGTTGACTTCATATTAATATGTCCTTTGACTATAAATTTTTGCATCATCTCTATTGTTCGAACTAGAGAACTAGAAACATTATTTTTGATATAATAAAAAAAACCTTATATGTCATCATCTCATTGGAGAATAGATTTGAAGTCTTATTGCCAGCATCAATATTCCCACTAGTTTAAATGTTTACATATCCAAAGTTTTGAGCATCGACGCTCTTTTTTAATTTTTATTGAAATGTTTACATACAGAAATTTTTGAGCATCGACACTCTTTTTTAATGTTTTTATTATTTCTATTTTTATTGAAATGTTTACATACCAAAAGTTTTGAGCATTGACATTCTTTTTGAGGTACTTGAATAGGCCTGAGAACTTAAATGTTTACATAGCGTGAGACCCTTAAACAAGCCTAACAACTTAAATGTTTACATAGTGCAAGGCCTTTAAACGAGGCTGACAACCTTAAATGTTTACTTAAATAGGCTTGTCACAGTACATTTTTCCATACAATGTTGCAGTGAATTTGGACAATATTGTTATCCACCGCCACTCGCATAGCCATCATATGTTTCATAATTCTTCTATGCTTGGAATGCAATTTAGTCATCATTGAAGATACATATATTGTTTAATGGTTCACTGGTTGCTGCTAGTTCGTTGGTTCGTTGGTTCATCGGTTGTTGCTTGTTGTTGTTTGGTTCAACTTTGGAGGTTGAGTTCCTTCACCTGTAGTTGGACCTATTAGTTCTTGATGCTTGCTTTTGTTTGCTTCAACTTTGCAAGGTTGGGGTCTTGCACCCGCAGTTGAAGTTGTTTTTTCACTTTGCAGGGTTCACATCTTTCACCCACAATTGGACCTGCGATTCTGTCATTCATCATTGACGAGTAAGTTTCGATACCATAGCTTCATTCGTATTCGTTCTTTGTTGTTTATTGCTTACAATTTGCAAGTAAGAATGTTTAAGTATTTCTACTCGCATGGTCATCATATGTTTCATATTTCTTCTATGCTTGGAATGCAATTTATTCATCATTGAATATACACATATTCTTTACTGGTTCACTGGTTTTTGCTTGTTCATTGGTTGGTTGGTTGTTTCTTCTTGTTGTTTGGTTCAATTTTGTAGGGTTGAGGTCTTGCACCTACATTTGGACATGTTTGTGTTTGCTTACTAGTTTTTTGCTTGCTGCTTGCTTTTATTTGCTTCGACATTGCAAGCTTGGGGTCCTGCACTGGTAGTTGGAGCTATTTTTTTCACTTTGCAGGGTTCAAGTCCCGCACTCGCAATTGGGCCTACGATTCTGTCGTTCATCATTGACGAGTAAGTTTCAATACCATACTTTCATTTGTATTCATTGTTTACTATTAGTTGTTTGCATTTTGCAAGTAAGAATGTTTAAGTATTTATTCATCGTTCTTATTCTGTAGACTTTCCATAGAGGTTGGCATATCTTTTTCTCTTGCTCTTAAATTTTCCTCTGATTTTTTCCCCAGGCTCTGCACCATCTGTATGCCAATGTCGTCTGCACAACTTCGGTTGTCATTTTTTCTAGCATAAAAAATCTCGGTCCTTTGTCGTTGTTAGCGTTAGAAGTCACTCTTGGATTGCAGCAAGAGCAGATCCCAACGCCCATCAGTTTATGTCACGATTTGTGTATGAAAGGGGTGATCGAATGGAAGTAAACTTGGACGATATTTTTTCAACTCCGAAACCAGGCCAGGCATGCATGGGCAGGTGAGGTCTTGGACATACTTCAAATAGTGAGTTGTAGTAAGGTTGAGTGGGAGGAAGACTTGTATCAGAGAGATGCAAAGGTCTGCTGTCAACATCAGGTTTCTAGCAGACTGTAAACGCGATATCTTCTTACATTCAAACGCAGAAAACCAGAGAATACAATAGTGCCACGATAAAACCTTTATCATAACACAACTGCAATAATTCATGTGAATCAGTCAATCATGAACTCCCTTAGTATGAGATGAAAACTAGATGGAATAGGGAAACTATCTTTCATAAAACAAGAGATCTTACATACAGATGCATAACCAGAAAACTAGAGTGCCTATTAAAAAATTACAATCGGGAGCTTCTCTCTACCATCGATACTTGAAAAATATCAAAATTAAGCATATATACTCCTAAACATTTTCCCAACAGAAGCCCACGGGACTTTCAGGACGAGGAGTCTCTTCAATCAAATCTATCCTGCATTCCCCTGTCATATGCCACCTTAGTTCTGCATGGCTCGCGCCAGGGGGTAGATGAGCCTTTGAATGTTGAATTAGCGTGTGCAGGGTTCCTTGGCGAGTCGAGGACTCGATGCGGCTTCCATGAGAAGAACCAGTACAGAGGGCCTTCTCAGGCAGACTTTCAGCCGGGACATCCATACTTTGCAATTAATGAGTGAGGTGAGGTTTCAACCACGCTCTCTCTTCTTCATTCATTCCCAGCAGGTACCGGGACTTAGATCACGTCGAATCGGCGTCTGGAGAACACAGTGCCCCCATTTTGAAACTCAATTCGGCATTTTTGGCCTCCCCTTCATACAACCCTTTCTACTTTCTTGAGTGACCACAGGCCGTGACCTTATGCCTATTTTCCAGAGTGCTTTCGGAGATTCCGGGTTCGAGGTTTTGAGAGGTGAAATAATGAGGTGCACTTGCCCCTCGAACTCTCGAATGCCAACGTGACGCGGCTGTGCACCATGCGTCCTTCAGATGAACGACCCAGATAACATTCACTATTATAAAGGGGGCTGCCCTTGTTTACCTGCTCGCTTGATGTGACCTAGTGCTAGGACCGTGGGCTTGGCTCCAAAATTTCTTCCGGCATTTCGGAAATTTCAGCTGTAAAAAATGGGAGTCTCCTTGTATCCCGAAACACCAATCCCTGATACGCCGACTGGCTGCCACCTGTCCCAATTGGATCGAACGACCCAGATTTGCCTTGAACTATGGGTGTTACCCTTCGTGCTAAATCCCGGGCCCCTTGACAGCCCCAAAAAACCCGATGACCATCGATTTGCTTTGCAATTGAATATCGACAGCTTACAACCAACACTTCGCCCGCTCTCTTGACTTGCAACTAGAAAAGGAATTCCCCTGTGCTGCGCTCGGGCGCTTCCCACGCTACCTGCAGACATGGGAACCTTTGTGCCCAAGACAAAAATTTTCACTAACAGTCTTATGTGACGAAGTGGAAATCTAACACCTCAATTGAATAAGAAATTCTTCATCCTTCGCACCTTGCCCTTGATGATATTCCTAGCTTTCCTGGGAAAACCCGTGTCTTTCGTATGAAAACTACAATGTCAAGCTTGTTGCCTTTGCAAGATGTTCTTGTAGAATAAAACTGCAGGTAGGTGTAGAAGGGCTAGGTATGGTACAACAGTGGCTAAGATGCAACAAAATTGCACAAAATTGGCATATCTTTCCCTCCTCTTAAATTTTTCTCCATTTTTTTCTCCAAACTCTGAACCATACCTACATGCCTTTGCAAAATGTTCTTGTAGAAGAAAAAAATGTTGAGATGGTGTTAGCAAGAGTAGTTTTCCGTGGATTGCAAATTGCAATATTCAATCTCTATGCCGCTCCGTGTGCAACATTGCTAACATAATGAATGTTTTTTCAAATTCGTTACACCATTTACAACTGAACGAAACCATTATCATTCTAAGAGACTTCATTGTTGACATGCTACAAAATAGTTCCATAACAAAAGAATTGGAAAACTACATGTGCAATTACAATCTCTGCTTTCTTTTGTTTAAGATAAAACATGTACAAAACACACGTATTGACCATATATGGTGAAATGTGACCATATCACAATACAACCTCTTTATCTTATACACAAACTGTTCTGACCATGATACAATTTGTCTTGTACTTAAATTATGAAATATACAGCAAACATATTACAAAATTATATTTCCATGTCTCAAAGCATATTTGGATACTTTGTTGCACAAAACCAAATCATTCAGCTGGGACCATCCAACTTCTTAATATTTTCTGTCTTGTAATATATTTTGGCTAGGAAAACTTTCTATATAACCACAACCATGGATCAAGAAAAACAAAGATTCATGCTTCTAACTCTATCTTTTATTCCATTCCTTTGATTCTCATTTACTGTATGTACATATTACTTGTTTTCCTTTACATACCAACTTACATTCATGTTCATTGTATTTTGTGTGTTCCCACATTGAAACAAACAGACTAACTGGAGAAGACGAAGAACTTGTAACCGCAAATGTAGAAGAGGAGATACAAAGGTGCATGCTTCTACTCTTATATCATATTCCTTTGTTTTGTATTTCATTTATTGTCTGTATATTTGTTCTACTGCTTTGCACCTAATTTATTTTATGTAGATACTACATATCTTCCTACATAATAACTTATCTTCATGTCAATTGTATTTTCTGTGCCGCTACATTGAAATAAATAGAACTATATTTATTTTTTTATATGTCTTTCTACATACCAAATTACCTTCATGTCCATTGTATTTTCTGCATTGCTACATTAAATGAAACAGATTAGTTGGACAAGAGGATGAAATCTTATATGCCACAGCAGAGGAAGATGAAGTACAATCTTCAAAAATGTATACCGGTTGTGATAGTAAATTAAGCACACAAAACAAGTAGGTGGATAAAATATTGGACTAGAAAATGATGATTTGGAAACAATGGGCCTTTGTTGAGAGTTACCGCTTCCAAAAATTTCCCTCCTCTTTTCTATTTTCCCACTCTCTATTATCCTTTTTTTCCCTCTTCTATACATAACCGAATTTCCCTTTCTTTTTCCCCTTTACTTTCCCTTCCTGGTTGCTTTACTTAGTCATTTTTCTAAAAATGTTTGTGCGCAGGATGGCAGACTCACGGGTTCACATTTATACTCATGCTTCTATATCATGAGTCCGACCTATGAATTCCTCATTCCATACTTAGCCACTTTTTTTTATCGCGGGTTCCCAGGCTGGCGGGCTCAAAATTGCACTTCTATTGTTTCATGTCCTCCAAATAGCACCAGAAGTTCTGCGATATACAGATTGACAGTTGGATTCCTGGGCTACGGGATCAATATTGCGCTTATATTCTTCGGTGACCTGCAAATAGCTTCCGGGGTTCCGCGATATACAGATTGGCCGATGGACTCCCCCATCATGCCTTGTTCTATGTTACACATTTTTTCACTCGAAATTTTCGAGTCATACAATTTGACCATCGGGTCCTCATGTTTCCTGAGTATCCCTTGACACCCTATTTCATATTACATCTCCTTTGAGCTTGTATGTGACATCCATAACAATTATGAACAATATACAATGCATATGCTTATTTAGTCGTTCTGATGTTCATGTATACATGCTTGCATCAAAAAAAAGTTGGACAAGTGGCATGGGCATGTGTAGTCAATCATTGCAAACATCAACAAAACGATAAGGCGAAAGGTAAATATTCATACATTGTGCTCTTTCTATGTTTACCAAACAAATATCTCAAGCTATTTATTCATCTATGCCATGATAAATATGTTTATGTCATCTGCAACACATGCTTTGCAGTTCACAAGAAGTATCGGTGAGCGTAAGTGAAATGCCCAACATAGTGCAAACTCCACAGAAAAAGAGGTATGGTTACAAAACTCTGACATGCATACTTCATCCAATTTGTGCGTCTACTTGTACATTTATGCCAAAAAAAAAGAAAACAAAAAAATGATGCAGACTGCCATTCACATTACTTTTTTTGTTCAAAAAATGTCACCAGGTCTAAACTTATAACACCCAATATACTATCAATATAAAGCTTGAACAGTCATTGAACTGGACAAGTGTTCATCGGGGACATAATGTTCGTGTATAGCAACTACTTAGACAAGGAAAACAAAACTATATGCATTGTGCGTGCTGACATGATAAACATCAAATCCATGATGACAGTCACACTGACTATCCCTACACAACTTGTCCAGAAACATGCAGAAAAGATCTTTCCAGGTAATGGGATATCCATTACAAATTTTAATATATTGTCAAAAACAATATATGACCGTGGTGATTGTGATCGGATTATTTCGCTCAACGAAACAAGTATTGTGGAAAATTTTTTTGCGATTTGTTTAGAATATCATTTCATACCAGACACAACAATCAACCAACTTGCACAAAGCAATGACACTTACCCAATCAGAACCATTGGTGCAGCTATCACACTCACGAGAAAAATTGGCTCGCAACACATTCTCCATATAAAGGATGGAGAGTGAGACAACGACATGGCAATGGTATTGTTCTCCATATCCCGTTTTGTGCTTTACTTTCACATGTTCATATATATCAATTATGTTATACAACTATTACATTGTTCCATGTTGCAGCTGCAATTGTTCAATACTTATTCAAAAAAAAATTCCTCGATGGAACAACAATTGCATAAAGGGCAATTTCCACTTATGCTCTTCAAAAATATAACAAAGAAAAGAGATATTAAAGAAAGGATCTTTCACACAACCCAAGAAACATTAGTAATAGAATTGCAAACATACATAGTACATGATCTGAAGAAACTAACTAGCTCGACACCTGTTGTATGTATACATCTACAATTCCATCCACACTTTGCTCATAAAAATTGCCTTGAACAATTTTCTGCATCTTTTTTGTTGTACAGTTGTATATTATATTGTTCAATATATTAACTACTATGCTTACATGCACAGGTTGAGGGTGTTTTGGTTGCAGCGAATGTGTACTCAACCCCCTTCGAGCCTGTATGTTCCAAATGAAACTCTCTTGCTTCTTCCTTTGCTTTCATAAATGATGGCACAATTGATTTCCTATGATGCAGTAAAAAATTCTCTTACATGTATAGACATTGCCTCAATGCTGCCATCTGAACCCTCAACAACACAATTGTACATTGTATAATTAGACAACCTCTGTTACAAGATGTGCTTCCTGGGTTAGTAGAATTTCCATATGAAGTATACCTACAGAAAAAGGAAAACAATGTCTACATGTTACGTGACTTTCACGTCCATAGAAAATTTAGTTTAAATGAGGAAAATCCCATATTGCATATCGATTGAACTAAAAAAAAAATCATATCAAGCGTTGACAGGAAATGAAACAATCTCATCTATATCTGTCCATGCTACCCAATGAGGATGTGAATAGAGTTTTACAGTGCCATGGAAAATTGAACTGGAAGCGCATAAGATTGTTCAGTCCATGAATGAGAAGCATGAAAACAGACCTCATACAAAGTATCCAACTGTGAATAAATCAGGTCCATCCTTTGAGCCGTCAAAATGGCTTTCTCCTCTGAACAAAACCATCAAGCATTTTCAATAATATTTTAAATTTGGCATTGTTCGAACTCCATTAAGTTAAATGTTGACACTCTTTTCTAGAACTAGTAATGTTAGAACATTGTCAGGTCAACGTGATCTTGGTTCATAGTATTATCAAAAGAAAATTTTCATAGTGATCTTGGTTCATGGTAATATAGTAATCAGAAAAATTCTTGGTTCCCATTTGGGGATTTTGTTATAGATGGGATACAATTCCCAATCTCCGCTGATTTTTTCCTTTCTTGAGTTTGGCAGACTTTTGTTCATGTGCTTTCATGTTGTAGTTCAAGGTTCTCATGGGCCTGGTTTTTTAATTATGTTTGGATGATACATTTAGGATCTTAGTGGTTTTTCTATGATCTTAAAGAATATATAAGACCTGGTTTTCCTTTTAATGTAAGCTCTATGAAGCAAATGTAATATGTAGTTCATTTTAGCACTTTTACTTGATCGATGAAATCACCAAAATTCATCTTCATAAATATTTTGAAATAAAAGAATATATGCTATGTGAAGTCCAATGGAACTATGATATCAACCACATAAAATTAAAATTAAAATTCATCATTGTTATACTTGCGGTGAAGTTGACAATACAATCATTTTACTTGAACATCCCAAAATTGATTTTTTTGTAGCTTTTCGATGCTTTTCTTATGCAAACACATCCTGGAAAGTATAACCACGACTCACTTTATCTATTCCTTGATTTAAGATCATTTTCATCTGTCAAATGCACTTCATAGTTACTATTAATACCATCAATGGGGCTTTGTTAAGACCAATTCCTGCTTCCAAAAATTGCCCTCCCCTTTCTTTTTTCCCTCTACTTTACCTTTCTGGTTACTTAGTCGTTTTTCAAAAAATGTCAAAGTGTGCGGGTTGGCGGATTCATGGGTTCATATTTCCACTGATTCTTTTATATCACGAGTCTGACCGACCGCTTCCCCGTTCCATACTCAACAAATTTTTCAATCGCAGTTTCCTGGCTAGGCGGGCTCAACATTGTGCTTCCATTGTTCCACCCCCTGCAAACAACACCCAGACTTCCCCAATATACAAATTGACAACCAAATTCCCCTTTCTTTTTCTCCTTTACTTTCCCTTTCTAGTTACATAGTCATTTTTTTGAATATGTCTCATGCTTTTATATCACGAGTCCGACTGACCGCTTCCCCATTCCATACTTGGAAACTATTTCCATCGTCAGTTCCCAAGAAGGTTTGCTCAACATTGATCTTCCATTGTTTCACGACCTACAAACAACACCCAGGTTTCCACGATATACAAATTCACCGTCGAAGTTTGTCATCATGCCCTGTTCCATGTTACACATTTTGTAGTCAAAATTTCGGAGACATGCAATTTGACCATCGGGCCTTGATGTCTCTTGAGTATAACTTGTGACCCTATTTTGGAGCTCAACCGACCACTTTCCATACTTGGCCATTTCTTGGAATCTCTTTCGCGGGTTGGCGGGTTCACGAAATGTCCAATGCTTAATCTCTCTTCGCCATCCCCGCCACCTTCACACTTCTTTCTAGATATGCAATGATTAATATTTAATGCTAATAGCTCATCATGCAGGAATGATTAATATTGTCATTAATGTCTAAAAGGATGGAGGAGATCTGTCATTAATACGAATTAAACCAAGATTTGTGGAGGGTTGTATTATCCCTTATGAGTGTTCATTTCAAGCATCATGGAATCTAATTTGCGCGTCGTCTCGTTGGTAGCTTCACGAAATCTCCAATCCTTAATCTCTCTCCGTCATCACCGCCAACTTCACACCTTTTTCTAATTATGAAATTATTAATCTTTAATGGTAACAGCTCATTATGCAAGAACCATAGAAATTGTCATTAATCAGTGAAAGGATCGAGGAGATCTCCCATTGATATGCATTAAATAAAGATTTGAGGAGGGTTATATTATCCCTTCTGAATGTTCATTTCAACATTATCTGGAGAAAACAGACGTTCTTGTTAACTTATGGCAGCAGTTCGACAACAGTTATGTCCAGATACAGTAAACACCTTCGGGCATGATGACTAGAACTTCCAGTGGTCCAGGGCATATTCTTAATAATCTCCTTCCTCCTAGAAGCAAAGAAGGAGATGGTCCCTTGGTGCACCGAGAGATACATTTCAAGACAAATAATTCCAAGGCAACCCCCCCTACACAAACAACCCCCCCCTGAGTTGATGGTTGGCATAGAGGTTGATGCGGTCGATTTCAAGCCAGAAGAAGATGATCTGATGGACGATGATACAGTGATGGATGATGGCAATGCATACCGTTTTTCTCCCACTCCTGTGCCCAAATTTAAATCCACCATAACGGGGGGGGAATTCCCAGCTCGACGATGGAAGCCCTAACAAGACCAAAGGAAGGGGTTTCATAAAAGAAACTGACATTGAACGCAATATCCACTTTGCAACTTGATATTTTGAGTCTCTCAACTCAGATGGAGGTCCTCGCCCTCAGAGATGTATCCTTTCCTTTAATTTTTAGGGTTTTGGATTGGGTTTGTATTTGTCCCTGTTACAGGTTGTGTCCCTGAATTATTTGACTATAAGGAAATGGTCTCTTGGTGCACTGAGAGATATATTTCAAGCCAAAGAATTATTCAATTACATGACCACTCTCATGTTCTCTGGATATAAAATTAACATCTTATAGGGTGAAGACCAAAACTCCTAGTGGTGCAAGGAATATTCCTACTACTCATCCCCTTCCATCTAGAATGAAGTAATTTGGAAATATGGAATTGCTCATGCAGCCTATGTCCTTGAAGTATTTTCCTATAAGGAGGTGGTCTCTTGGTCCCCTTATGCCCAAAACGAAGTAATTTGCACATTTGGAATTTCTCATGCAAGCTGTGTCCCTGAAGTCTTTGAATGTAAGGAGGTGGTATCTTGGTGTGTCCTCACTTTCAGTTTCGCGCTCTTTCACTTTCCCTACAACGTTTTTTTCTCTTCTTTCTCATAGGAAGCTTGTGAGAACTATCAATTTTACCATGAGAAGGGTTCTTATCTCCTCCTGTGTTTGAAGAATTTTGGGTTGCTTTCTTACTAGGGTGGGTCGTTGGAGCGATGCTCCAGGATGTCGTACTCTTGGTAGTGGTAGCAGGGGATTGGAAACTCTTCTCACCGGGGCCTTTTCCTTGTTGTTTGTACAATTCAGTGGTGTTTTGCAATGTCTCTAGGTCGCCAACGTCAGGAGTAGGAGTGTTGTTGACCTATTTCAAGCCAAAGAATTATTCCACTGCAGAACCACTCTCCTGTTTATTTGTCACCTTAGGTCTTCTACAAGATGTTGAGATTTCCACAACCAACATTGACCTTTAGAGGAGAAGACTTTAAGGAGTTCCTAAAAAACCATAATAATCAGTTTTGTATGCATGTTCAAGAGCTTGTCGATGTCTCTTGCATGTTGTCGCCCTAGATGAACAACACATAATTGTATGCATGTTTTTTGTTTTTTTTTGTAACTCCTCTACCTGTATTTATGAAAAATATGTTCAATGCTTCGGTGCAAAGAACTCAGTCCATTGTCTATGGATAAATATATATTACCCACTATTTTTTTTATAGATTTACTATTAAAAAATTCCCTTGGAATCTTGGTTGGTGCTTCTTTGTTGGATTTAACACCTCTTCTCGTTTTGATGGTTCGATAGACTCGTAATTATTAAATATTTCATTGACTTAATTAATTTGATGAAATATGGAGCATTGAACAATTATATGACAATGCATTGTGTCGATCACATGAGGCTTCAAACATAAATGAATTTCACACAGTTTCAAACCAACATTCAATTCCATTTGTATTGTAGATAGAACATAGCAACACTAATTCATGATGCGGGAGTTGGGGCCCCACCCAAGAAGTTTTGTTCTCATCTCAACCTTGTTGGGCAAACGATCTTTTATTTCCCTCTCGCTTCCTTGATTCCTTTACTCCAAAAGGAAAAAAATTATTGGTTGTCCATCCCCTAGACTCTATTTGAGCACTTTTACTTTATTAATGAAATTACCAAATTTCTTCTTTGCAAATATTTTGAAAAAATAAATGATATATGCTAGATGAAGTCAAATGGGACTATGAAATCAACCACGATATTAAAATTAAAGTTTGTCATTTTTATACTTACGATCAAGTTGACAGTACAATAAGTTTATTTCTAGATATGCAATTACTAAGCTTTAATGCTAACAACTCATCATGTAGGAAGTTTAATACTTAAAATAATATTTCAAGGCATTAAACAATGTATCAATAACACAATTACTCCCACAAGTTGCAATAAAAACAAATCTTCAACAAAGCATTTTCTCACACCCTTTTTAATGATACAAGCACAATAGAAAAAAAGTAAGTGGATAAAATATTGGACTAGAAAATGATGATTTTGCAACAATGGAGCTTGTTTGAGACCAATTCCTGCTTACGAAAATTGCCCTCCGATTTTCTATTTTCCCACTCTCTTTTATCCCTTTATTTTCCCTCTTCTATACTTAACCAAATTCTCCTTTCTTTTTCCCCTCTACTTTTTCTTTCTGGTTACTTAGTCATTTTTCTGAAAATGTCTAACTGTGCAAGTTGGAAGACTCATGGGTTCAAATTTGCACTCATGCTTTTAAATCATGACTCTGATCGACCACTTCCCCATTCCATACCTAGCCACTTTTTTTATCGTGGATTCCTAGGCATACGAGTTCTAGATTGCTATTCCATTGTTTTGTGACCTATAAACAACACCCTGACTTCCGCGATATACAAATTGATTTTCGGACGCCCACATCATCCCCTATTCCATGTTACACATTTTTCACTCTAAAGTTTTGAGACATACAATTTGACCATCGGGGCCTCATGTCTCTTGTGGAACCCTTGTCACCATATTTTGAAGCTCGTCTGATTTCTTTCCATACTTGAGAATTTCTTGGAATCTCTTTCGTAGATCGTCGGGTTCGCGGGTTCACGAAATATCCAATTCCTAATTGTTGTTTCTTGTGCCCTCCACATTCGCACTTATTTCCAAGTATGCAATAACTGAGGTTTAATGCTAACAACTCATCATGCAACAACCATAAATATTGTCATTAATGAGCAAAAGGATTGAGGAGACAGTCACACTGACTATCCCTACACAACTTGTCTAGAAACTTGCAGAAAATATCTTTCCAGGTAATGGGATATCTATTACAAATTTCAATATATTAGCAAAAACGAGTTCGACTGACTGCTTCCCTATTCCATACTTAGCCACTTTTTCGATTGCAGGTTCCTGGACATGTGGGCTCAATATTGCGCTTCCATTGTTCCGCAACCTACAAACAACACCTAGAGTTCCGTGATATACAAATTGACCGTTGGACTACCCCATCATGCTCTCTTCTGTTTTACGATTTTTGCACTCAAAACTTCTAAGACATACAATTTGACTGTCGGGCCTTCACCTCTCATGAGTATCCCTTGTAACCCTATTTTGAAGCCCAACCAACCTCTTTCCATACTTAGTGATTCCTTAATTGCTCTTCCCCATCCCCGCCACCTTTGAACTTGTTTCTAAATATGCAATTAGTAAGATTTAATGCTAACAACTCATCATGCAGGAATCGTAAAGATTGTTATTAATGAGAGAAAGGATCGAGGAGATCTCCCATTAATACACATTAAACCAAGATTTGTGGAGGGTTATATTATCCCTTTCGAGTGTTAATTTAAAACATCATGGAATGTCTTTCATGGGTCGTCAGGTTGGCAGGTTCACAAAATATCCAATCCTTAATTGTTCTTCATCGTACCCACCACCTTCGCACTTCTAAGTATGCAATTGCTAATCTTTAATGCTAACATCTCATCATGTAGTAATCATAGAGATTGGCATTAATGAGAGAAAGGCTAGAGGAGATCTATCATTCACACGCATTGGACCAAGATTTGCGGAGGGTTATATTATGCCCTCCAACTGTTCATTTCAAACATTGTCTAGAGAAAACAAACGTTCTCGTAAACTTATGGCAATAACTCAACAATAGTTCTGTGGAGATAGAATGAACATCTTTGGGTGTGAGGACCAGAACTTCTGGTGGTCCAGGGCATACTCTTACTACTCATCACCTTATGCACAGAACGAAGTAATTTGGACCTCTGGAATTGCTCGTGCAGGTTGTGTTCCTGAATTTTTTTACTATAAGGAGGTGGTCTCTTGGTGCGCCGAGAGATATATTTCAAGCCAAATAATTTTTCCACTGCAGGACCACTCTCATGTTTCTTTGTCACCTCATGTCTTCCGTAAGATGTTAATATTGTTGGAGACAACATTGACCTTCAGAGGAGAAAACTGCAAGCAGTTACTAAAACAGCATGATAACGGGCTAGACCTATTGCCTGAGTTCCTGGAAGATCTGATGACAGTTCCTAAGGATATCACAAGGATGTAGGTTAGTTCATTTAGAAATCCATTCCGGGAAATTGCCTGGATGTTTACAAGAATAACGAGATAGGAATCAACAACAAGTATTTGTCGCATGATTATTTATATTTTTTATTTCACAGTCAAGGAACAAGCCATTTTTTATTGGGGGAAGCTAATTTCCATTGAAATATGTTCCCAATTGTCACAATTCAAAGAGGAGAAGAAATTTTATATGTCATCCTAATTGGTTTTTGTGATAGCGCATTAATGTCTGTTTCCAAAACTATCAATGTCCAAGAAGGTAAACTGTGAATTCGACCCAGTAAACTTCTGGTACAAGGCCTTGTGGAGGCATAAGGCCTCCCATTGTTTTTATGAGGTTTTTAATGACTTTGTCTTAGTTTTCAAAGATTTATTGTTAGGAAAGGATGCTCCCTGCATGTTTGACCAAACAACCAAGATTTTGGACAGGAAGGGGACACTTGAAAAAATGGAGAATTACAGTGTGATAATGATTTTTGGCTCCAAGGAAAATCCTTATTTCCTTCCATGTCACATTACAGACATAATGTTTGTTACAGAAATAACAAGGCAATACAACTACTGGTTGCATTTTTTCCATGAGAAGAGAAAAAAGAAGTTCATTCCTCTGCATGTGAAAGTCGGGGACTTCGTGTTTAGGAACGTCAAGAAGACTAACGAATTCACAGGCCATTTCAACCACTTGAACCTAAGATATGTTGAAAGGATAAGAGGGTTCGACCCTAATGGGATTTTTTTAGAACATTTACTAGCAGTTGGCTTCAACAATTCTCTTATCCAGACACGCCTACACCAAGATAGAGATAATGACAAAAACACTCCTTCTCCCGATGTTGGAAACCTAGAGACATTACAAAGAACCATTGAATTATACAAACAACAAGGAAAAGGCCCTCGTGAGAAGAGTGTTCAATCCCTGGCTACCACTCTCAAGAGTATGACATCTCGGAGCATCGCTCCAACGACCCACCCCAATAAGAAAAAAACCCAGTATTCTTCAAACAGAGGAGGAGATAAAAACCCTTCTCATGGTAAAATTGATAGTTCTCACAAGATTCCCATGAGCAAGAAGAGAAAAAAATGTTGTATGGCAAGAAAAAGAGCCCGAAATTGAAAGACATGGAACTTGAGACTGATCTGGATAACGTATTCTGCAACATTGATCATCCCGGGGATGCAATCCACCATAGTCCCTTAATGCAAATAGATGAGACCAAATGTTTTTACGAAAATGAATCGTTCGTATTCCAAAGCACTATTTTTGACAACGAATCTAAAAATTTTAATATTGAAAAGAGATATGTAAGAAATAAGAAAGAAAAATCCCGTTCAGAGATTAACCTTAGGAACATGAAGTCGTCCCAAATATCTCAACTTCACTGAGCAACCAGATATTCTCTTGATCATTCCATTGGAGGCATTGGGGCGGAGAATGCTAGACTGAAGGATCGACTCAAGGAATTGGAGGAAGATTTGATTTCTATCCCATTTATTTCGATTCCTTTAGCAATAACCATGCCTACCACTCCTACAGCCAAGTTAAAAGGATCCTCCATCCTCCTCACATCATGTAGAGGATATGTGGAGAAGAATATCAAGAAAAGAACGGAGCTAATTACTCAGGCCTGTCAAACATCACAAAATATAGTTTCCTTGGAACGAGGGCACATGCTTTGCATGAACATTTGCAGGTGGATTTAAAAAATGAAGAATGTTTCTATCTAGAGACGGTCCTCCCTTTTGGCATCCATGTCAAGAACATGATAGATATGAGAAGAAGTCAAGAAGATCTCCCCAAACCGAATCAAACAATTAAATGCATGTTGGAAAGAGAAAGTTAAGAACCTACATCTCATTGTCTAATCATGTGAACAAGCCATATCAAAGAAAGAATAATTATTCAGAAAGCTGACCAAAATAGACTTAGCTTGAAGTACGAATGAGGTCCAAGACCCCAACTTAATCATCAACTCCTTGTCCTTAACCAAGAAAGCCTTCGATGAACAAGTTGATATTTTTAAGGGGTTGTCTTTAGAAAAGTTTTACAACATCCTTGAGGCTTGAATATGGTGAAGATGACATGGACAACTGGCTAGTGGACTATTCGGTACAAAATGAAGAAATTGATTAGGCTCTACGTATTCTTTCTATCAATCTAAGGGAATTAGAAAATGAGTTTTTCAACATAAAAATTCAGGATGAGAACAACGTGGCCCCCATGAGAAGCTACATTGAAGAATGACTCCAAAAGGAAATCGACAAGCTCACCAACAAAGGGAAACAAGCAATTGGCATGATTCCAATAGCCATCGATGAGAGCAATAAAAAGGCATTAGCAAACAAATAGCAAAGGGGGAGATAGATACCATCATAGTAAGTCTATATTGATCACATCCTGCTTAAAATCAATCCAATTATTCCACCTCTTTAAATAGAAATGTCTAACCAAAGACTGATAACTTCCAATTTCTTCTTTTCAGGTCTTGCTCTGTACCATCGCCCACTTTTTCTTTCTATAGTCTTATTTCTTGTACTTATTTCTTTTATGGTTCGTGAGAGCCCCAATCCTAGTCTATATGACAAAGGCATTTAAATTTCCAATAATATGTAACATACATTATTATTTTTTGATAAATTGCAAAGAAAACTACTTCAGGAACAATCTCAATAATGCCTTGTAACCCTGTTTTTGGAATGCAAAATTAGTTCTCTTTATGCATGTCGGTCATCTTCTTTTATTTTTATGTGCTCATAAATTTTTATCTTCAACTATGTTGGATGTCAGGAAATTGTGTTTATTTAATTTGAATGTTTAATGTGTGTGATTCCTCGTCCTATTTTTCAGGAACCTTTATTTCAAAAAACAAAAAAAAAAACAAAAAAATCTATTGTTTTGTATTGCTTTAAGTCATTACAACGGAAACTCTATAAGTCCCACATTTTAAGTCATTATGACGGAAATTATCTAAGTCCCACATTTGAACTATACACGCCCTGGGAAAAAATTCAAGAGGAGTACCACGTATATAAAAATGCAGTAGGATTGATATCCTCGCTAGGTTGTCATTTCAGTCCTAACAGATTGCATAAATAGAAACCTTCGAAATTTTTTTATCATTGCCAAAAAGACAATCAACTGGATAGACATGTTCCAGTTGGTACTAACAAAGATGCCCTCTTAAAAACTAGCCAACACAGAGGTTAGACAAGAAGATCAAAGAATCTTAAATATATATATATATATATATATATATATATATATATATATATATATATATATATATATATATATATATGTTTTTTTTTTACAACATATATATTTATTTATATTTACACATATAGAGACACACACACGAGACGATCTATATAATAGAATGAAATAGATGTTGCTTACTTTGTCCATGGGAAAAATTAAAGAAGTGACTATGAAAATTGTACTTAACTCTAAATATTGGGATGAATTTCATAAATACATTAAAGAGATAAAACATACAAGGTAGGAAAGTAAATTTGGAACATGGCAAGTCAGAGTCCTACCGGTAATAGGAAAAATTACAAAATCTTTTAGCTAAGAAAATAAAAGCAAGATAAACACAGTATAATTAGAATGAAAATACTTTCGAAAACTAAATGGTTTCAATGTGAGAATTGTTCTAGTAACCAAGTATCATTTTGCATTTGCCTCAGCTGAACTAATAGTGCCCCAATTTAAAGGCATGAACTTAATTATGTGTAGTGCAATAAACCTCTTTAAGGTATTGATAAGGCCAATCTCCCTTGCCTTATTTTCACGTGGGCTCCAGCAGGGCTGATGAAGAGCCAGCAGCTGCAAAATGAATATTTGAAGGCGTCATAGACAAAGACCAATTACTTCTTGATGTTCGGTCAGGGTCAACAACTCTAGGATGTTTCACTTGGTCGGTTGCAGAGTGGCTATCAGTAGAAGGTGTCCTAGAAGAATTTGTTACCTCTGAAGTCCAATTACTGCTTGATTTTTTATCGAGGTCAATAAACCTAGGAAGTTTAACTTGGTCATGTGTGCCAACATTATCCAGATCCTTGAAAGTGGGCCTTGTGGGCGAAGAAAGATTTTCTCGCTCCCTCGTGAGCATCAACACCACCCGAGACATTGAAGGCCGCAATGTTGGAGTTTCTTGCATGCACAGAAGACCTATTTTAATCACTCTAATCCCTTCTTCCCACAAATAACTTCCCTGCAATGTGGGGTCCAAAATTTCTAAAGCTTTCTCCGCTTTATCCAATTTCCATCTCTGGTTGCCCAATATCAACAATCATAAAAATTTAGTTAACAAGGGTTCATAAATGCAATCGATATTTAAGGAAATATCAATCATAAAAATTTACTTAGAAAGGGTTCATAAGGCCTCGAGATATTACACAAGGCCTCTCATTTTTTTTATGAGTTTTTTAATGACTTTGTCTCATTTTTCAAAGATTTATTGTTAGGAAAGGATGCTCCCCACATGTCTGACCAGGAAACCAAGTTTTTGGACAAGAAGGGGACACTTGAAAAAATGGAGAATTACAATGTGATAATGATTTTTGGCTCCAAGGAAAATCCTGCTTTCTTTCCATGTCACATTACGGACAGAATGTTTGTTACAAAAATAGCAAGGCAATACAACTATTGGTTGCAGTTTTTCCATGAGAAGAGAAAAAAAAGTCCATTCCTCTTCCTTGGAAATTCAGGGACTTCGTGTTCAGGAACGTCAACAAGACTGACGAATTCCTAGGCCATTTCAACAACTTGAACCTAAGATAGGTTGAAAGAATAAGAGGGTTCGACCCTAATGAGATTTTTTTAGAACATTTACTAGCAGTTGGCTTCAACAATTCTTTTATCCAGACACGCCTGAATGAAGACAGAGACAATGACGAAAACACAGATGCTCCTGACGTTGGCGACCTAGAGACATTATAAAGCACCATTGAATTGTACAAACAACAGGGAAAAGACCCCGGTGAGAAGAGTGTTCAATCCTCAGCTACCACTCCCATGAGTACAACATCCCAGAGCATCACTCCAATGATGCAACCCAGTAAGAAAGAAACCCAGAATTCTTCAAACAGAGGAGGAGATAAGAACCCTCCTCGCGATAAAATTGATAGTTCTCACAAGATTCTCATGAGGAAGAAGAGAAAAAACATTGTAGGGCAAGTGGAAAAGCCCGAAATTGAAAGTGAAGACATGGAACTTGAGATTGATCTGGATAACGCATTCTGCAACGTTGATCAGCCCGGGGACGCGATCCACCATAGTCCCCTAATGGAAATAGTTGAGACTGAAATTTTTTACGAAGATGAATCCTTCGTATTCCAGAGCACTCTTTTTTACAACAAATCTAAAAATTTAACTATTGAAAAGAGAGATGTAAGAAATAAGAAAGGAAAATCTCGTTCAAAGATTAAACTTAGGAACATGAAGCCTTCCCAAATCTCCCGACTTCACTGAGCAACCGGAGGTGCTCTTGATGATTCCATTGGAGGCATTGAGGTGGAGAATGCCAGGCTGAAGGACCAACTCAAGGAATTGGAGGAAGCTTTGATTCCTATCTCATTGCTTTCCAGTCCTTTAGCAATAACCGTGCCTGCGATCCCAACAACGAAGTTAAAAGGATCCTCCATCCTTACGTCATGTAGAGACTATGTGAAGAAGAATATCAAGAAAATAATAGAGCTAATTACTCAGGCCCGAGAAACATTACAAAGTATAGCTTCCCTTGGAATGAGGGCACATGCTTTGCACAAACATTTTCAAGTGGATTTAAAAAATGAAGAACATTTCTATCTAGAGACGGTCCTTCATTTTGGCATCCATGTCAGCAACATGACAGATGTGAGAAGAAGACAAGAAGATCTCCCCTCCCCAAACTGGATCAAACAATTAAATGCATGCTGGAAAGAGAAAGTTAAGAACCTACATCTCATTGTCCAATCATGTGAACAAATCATATCAAAGAAAGAATAATTATTTAGAAAGATGACCGAAATAGACGTAGCCAGAAGTACCAACGAGGTCCAAGACCCTAACTTAATCATCAACTCCTTGTCCTTAACCAAACAAGCCTTCAATGAACAAGTTGATATTTTTAAGGGGTTGTCTTTAGAAAAAAATTACAACATCCTTGAATATGGTGAAGATGACGTGGACAACTGGCTAGTGGACTATTCGGTACAAAATAAATAAATTGATCAGGCTTTGTGTAATCTTTCTATCGATTTAAGGGAATTAGAAAATGAGTTTTTCAACATAAAAATCTAGGATGATATCACCGTGGCCCCCATGAGAAGCTACATTTAAGAATGGCTCCAAAGGGCTATCGAAAAGCTCACCGACAAAGAGCAACAAGCAATTGGCACGATTCCAATAGTTGTCGACGAAAGCAATAAAAATGCATCAACAAGAAAATAACAAAGGGGGATATAGATACCATCATAGTAAGTCTATACTGATCACATCTTGCTTTGTTTATCAATCCAGTTATTCCACCTTTTTAAATATAAATGTCTAACCAAACACTGATAACTTCCAATTTCTTCTTTTCAGGTCTTTCTCTCTACCGTCGCCCACTTCTTCTTTCTATAGTCCTATTTCTTGTACTTATTTCTTTTATGGTCTACGGGAGCCCTAATCCCAATCTATATGAAAAACACATTTAAATTTCCAGGAATATGTAACAGACATTATTATTTTTTGATAAATTTCAAAGAAAACTACTCCAGGAACAATCTCGATGGTGCTTTGTAACCCTGTTTCCGGAATGCAAAATTAGTTCTCTTTATCCATGTCGGCCATCTTCTTTTATTTTTATGTGCTCAGAAGTTTTTATCTTCAACTATGTTGGATGTCAGGAAATTGTGTTTATTTAATTTGAATGTTTAATGTGTGTGATTCCTCGTCCTATTTTCCAGAAACCTTTATTTCAAAAAACAAAACAAAAAAACATTTTCTAGCGTTTTGTATTGCTTTAAGTCATTACAACAAAAATTCTCTAAGTCCCACATTTGAACTATACACCCCCCATGAAAAACTTCAAGAGGAGTACCACGTCTATAAAAACTTAGTAGGATTGACATCCTTGTTAGGTTTTCGTTTTGATCCTAACAGATTGCATAAATAAAAACCTTCAAAATTTTGTATCATTGCCAAAAAAAAATCAACTGGATAGACATGTTGAGATGTCCAGTTGGTACTATACAAAGATGCCCTCTTCCTGGAGAGAAATTGCAGATCAACCTCTGGCAATATATAAAAAAAAACTAGCCAACACACAGGGCACACAAGAAGATCAAAGAATCTTAAAAAAAATATATATTTGTTTCTTTGCCACCACATATAACTTTATTTATCCTAACACATATAGAGACACACAAACACCATGATCTATTTAATAGAATGAAATGGATGTTGCTTACTTTATCCATGGGAAAAATTAAAAAAATGACTATGAAAATTGTACTTAACTCTAAATATTGAGATGAAAACCAATTAGAAATATACATAAATCATTATAAATAAATTTCATAAATACATTAAAAAGATAAAACATACAAATTAAGAATCTGTCCTTTTTCGTATATAAATTTCATAAATACATTAAAAAGATAAAACATACAAATTAGGAATCTGTCCTTTTTCGTATATGTCTGGTATAGTGCAGTTTCCATTTACCACACCTACTTATTCCCCATACCTACGCTACCATGGAGAACTTGTTATTTTTAAATATACATAAGATAATTTTAAAAATTCTTATTATATTTTATGTAACTTTGCAAAACTATAGCGATAAATTTTGCACCATTAGCTTTATTAGCCAGATTCAATTTGAGCCCCTGTTTAAATGTCCAGCTGAACTAATCGTGCCCCAATTTAAAGGCATGAGCTTAATTATGTGCAGTGCAATAAACCACTTTAAGGCAAGCTCCCTTGCCTTATTTTCACGTGGGCTCCAGAATGGGTGATGAAGAGTCAGCAGCTGCAAAATGAATATCTGAAGGCGTCCTAGACGAAGACCAATTACTGCTTGATGTTCGGTCAGGGTCAATAACTCTAGGACTTTTCACTTGGTCGGTTGCAGAGTGGTTATCGGTAGAAGGTGTCCTAGATGAAGTTGGTTCTTCTGAAGTCCAATTACTGCTAGATGTTTTATCGGGGTCAATAACCCTTGGACGTTTAACTTGGTCAGGTGTGCCAACATTATCCAGATCCACGAAAGTGGGCCTTGTGGGCGAAGGAAGATTTTCTCGCTCCCTCGTGAGCATCGACACCACCCGGGACATTGAAGGCCGCAACGTTGGAGCTGCTTG
>JZKD02S2341858.1:207649-225977 GCA_000966675.3 Picea glauca
GATGACGATGATGATGATGAATGCCTATTAGATCAATTGGTCTTTCTTTAAAATTGTATTTTTTTGCTCAAAAAACATTGAGAGAAGCATTACAAGATCAATATATATCAATATGAGGGAGATGTGTAATTCCTTCCATACTCAACATTCAGTTGACACATGGGCCTAAGGGTTAAGAATATGTTTATTAAGCAATTAAAATAATTAAAACCCAAATCTTAAATGAATTCATATATTTATTTTATTGCTATGACAAACACATAACACATATAATTTAATATTATTTTTTTCCATGACAAACACATATAAACAAACTTAGAAAACCTTTGTGTTTCCATGTTGCATTTTTTCTCTTTAAGACAAACATAAAATAGCATACCTAAGGGAATAAAAATTGTTTTTTTTTGTTAGGGACCTAACCTACCTAACCCCTCAAGTGGGTAGAATAATATATTTCCATGTAATAAAAGTCAATATTAATAAGGCCTAGCAATAAGGAGGAATAATTCAAATGTAAGAAGACCTAATAGAAGCTTTCACTTCTACAAGGATCTTCCTCTAGATTTTTCTTTTGGATAGATAGATTTAATATAAATAGAAGTAGAGGCTATGAGAAATCTTGTCTTGGATATTAATGTAATAGAGTGTTGTTGTGTTGGAGGTTTCCCCCTCGAAGAGGCAAGTAAACATTGCTATCATTAATCAAGGTGTTCTTTCTGGTGTTATTCTAGTATTGTGTTGGTTATATCATTGTTGTTCTTCCACTTCTAGCTAAAATATTTATGTTCTTCATACTATTTTATCTCTGAAATACTACAAGTGGTATCAGAGCGCCTTCCTTAGCATAAAATTGTGGGTTAAATTTTCTTCAGGGTAGAGACACATTTCGACGTCTTAAGGCTACAAAGATCTTTCATTACGCACATAAACTCGTGGTTGGGGAGTCATACATGCAAGAAATACAAGAGGTACTTAAGCTCACATTTATTGTCCATCCTTGTAACCCATGTTGATACCCCTTCGAGTGGTAGCGCATCAGAAAACACATGTATATGGATCGACCCAGATTTCCTGAAGCCCTCCATAGATAAAACGATTGGCCACCTGATTTCTATAGTGCCACCGAGAAAAGCACTTAAGAAAATACTCTCTATTACCTAGGTAGTCATGTAGTATGACTAAGGGCATGGTCTAGCCTCCTTAGTTGGTGCTCTAAGAGGTTGGGTCGAGTACTACTGTTGGACCCCGCACATATATTAGAGAGCTATAGCACAGGGAAAACCCTTGTCAATAGAAACACTGAATATCCTACCCCTGGGGACAGAAACAAGAAAATAGAACATACAAGATCTATTGCCACGCAACTGTGCCTTCTGCATTCTAGTTGTGAAATTACTACACATTTCTTCCTGTTAAGCATTTGGGCATTTCGTCACTGCAGTATTCTTCAGGCTAGAGTATAACTCTGTAGGAGTAGAGTATAGTGGTCCCGCTGGCACACTTATTTGGGACCTATTCCATTGGATTCCCCTTTTCTCCTTGATCGCAGTCATACCGTTCATTTTTAATCCTTTTTGTTTCAGTGGACCTGACCCCTTCCCAACTTCCCTATTTTCCACCCGTTCCATTTTATTTCCCTTCTCGCACTGATCGTCATGGTACCTATCACTTATAAGTCCTTTTTTTTGGTCCCACCCACCCATTTTTCCTTACCCGCACTTCCCCTCTCCAAATGGCCACCACTCACAACCAAGAAATCCAATCTTCCATCAATCAAGCCCATGCCTCCATTGAACATATGACATCTGAGATTGGCTCTACCTATTCCTACATTGAAAAAGTAGATCACAAATTTGACACCATGGAAGCCAATTTCACAACCAAATTTACTGCCCTCAAGTCTGTTGTCAATCAATTGTTGAACTGCCTTATGGGTCCTTCCTCATTAGACCAACCCGATGTTGTCGATTTCTCTCAGTCTCTGCATTTTCAATCTAACTCATTTCATCGTGAACCCCATCTTCCCTGCATAGAGGTCAATAGTTTTGATGGATCTGATCCTACAGGTTCGGTCACTCAAATGGAGCATTATTTTTCTCTGCATGGTATTACTGACGAGTTGGCCAAACCTCATTATGTTGTCCTCTATCTAGATCATGGATGTTGGAAATGGTAGCAATGGCGTACAAATTCACGTCAGGGGTATATTTCTTGGACCCAGTTTGTTGCAAATCTCTATGCTCGCTTTGATACTGATACCCACTATCTCGGTCATTTGACCAAATTGAAACAGTCAGGCACAATGGAAGACTTTATCATTGATTTTGAGCATTTGGCCTTTCGAATAGAGGGCATGTCAGATGCTTTCTTCCGTGAATGATTTATTAGTGGCCTCAAGGATGAAATACGATCCCAAGTTCTCATGGTCTACCTTCAGACTTGGTTGGACGCTACTACACGTGCTAAAGAGGCCCAACAAGTTTTCTTTTCCCAAAACAAAAAATTATATTTTGTTCCTCGCCCTTGACCCACTAATCCTAACCCTGGTGTCACTCCTCTCAAGGTACAGAAACTAACTAGGGTTGAAATGGTTGAATGCCAATTGAAGGGTCTTTGCTATAATTGTGATGAAAAATATTTTTCGTGGCACAAGTGTAAGAAACAAAAACTTTTTATGGTTATTTCTGAAGATTTTCTTGAAGATGATGTGACAGTTCCCCTTGTTGAAGATCCCTCCCTTCTTGATGCTACTCCGGAGCCTGCTGACCCACCTGCAGTTGACCCACTTATTTCTTTGCATGCCCTCACTGGCTTCTCTCCCCCACAAACCCTCAAGCTCATTGGCTATATTAAGCACCATAATGTCATCATCCTTGTTGATAGTGGTAGCACCCACAAATTTATTCATCATCGCATTTCCTAAGAAACCAATTGCTATATTTGTGTTGTCAATAATTTTCAAATCATGATAGCCAATAGTGGGTCCATGAAATGTGGTGGACGTTGTGAAAATGTATGTCTTCAAATTGGACATTACCACCTGAAATCTCATATGTTTGCCATTGACATGGGTGGTTGTGACATTGTGCAAGGTGTTGAATGGTTACACACTTTGGGTCCCATTCTTATGGATTTTAAGAAATTAACCATGCAACTCCAACAGGAGGGATAAAGGTATCAACTCCAAGGTCTCGTAGTTGGTTCTCCTGAGATCATTAGTTCCCATCGCATGGAAAATCTCCTCAAGAAAGGCCACTCCGGTATTATTTCTCAACTCCATTCTATTCAATCCATTGAGACACCCTTTGTGCATCCTGATCTCCAAGCTATCCTTTCCACACATCAAGTTGTTTTTTCCACCCCTTAGGGATTTCCTCCTTCTCGTGGTGTTCATGATCATTCCATTCTCCTGGTTCTTGGCATTTTTCCTCCCAATGTTCACCCTTATCATCATCCCTTTTCCCAAAAGAATGAAATTGAGAAAATAGTGGAGGAATTGCTCTAAGCAGGTGTCATTCGCCCCAGTACCAGCCCTTATTCTTCTCCTGTGGTCATGGTACTTAAGAAAGAAGGTACTTGGCGCATGCGTCCTAACTTTCATGCCCTCAATAAACTCACCATCAAGGACAAGTTTCCCATTCCTATCATTGATGATCTCTTGGATGAGCTGAGTGGTGCTCAGTACTTCACTAAAATTGATCTACATTCTGGCTACCACCAAATATGTATGCAAAAAGTTGACATACCCACGACTGCCTTTCGAACTCATGAGGGTCACTATGAGTTTGGTCATTCCCTTTGGCCTATGTAATGCCCCCTCCACCTTTCAAAGCCTCATGAATCATGTCTTCCATCCTTTTCTCCATCATTTTGTCTTTTCTTTTTTATGATATTCTCATCTATAGTAAAACTTGGCAATCCCATCTTTACCATGTGGATAAAATTATCCATCTACTCTCTCAGTACCAACTTTTCCTCAAACGCTTTAAATGTTCCTTTGGTGCCTCAAAAGTAGAGTACTTGGATCATATTGTTGGCAATGTTGGTGTCCAGGTGGATCCTAAAAAGATTGAAGCAATGCAGGATTGGCCTCACCCCAAGACTATCAAAAGCTTCTGTGGTTTTTTGGGTTTAACATGCTATTATCAAAAATTTGTTCGAAATTATGGGAAGATTGTGGCCGCTCTCACTGCTCTCCTTAAAAATAATTCTTTCACTTGGACTCTCGCAACAGATCAGACTTTTCAAGATTTGAAGGTGGCCATGTGTACTACTTCGGTCTTGTCCCTTCTTGATTTAACAATGACCTTTGTCCTAGAATGTGGTGCCTCAGGAAGAGGAATTGGAGATGTCCTTATGTAAGAGGGTAGACCTTTGGCATTTACCAAAAAACAATTGTTAGAACGCCATTTGGGCCAATCAATCTATGAAAAGGAAATGTTGGTTATTCCACATGCAGTGGATATCTGGTGCCCTTATCTCCTAGGGAAACACTTCCAAATTAAGATAGATCATCAAAGCCTCAAGTATTTTTTGGAGCAACGACCTTCCTCCCTAGAGAAACAAAAATGGGTAACTAAGCTCTTTGGTTATGACTATGGGATCATTTAAAAGAAAGGCAAAGAAAATGTGGTTGTTGACACTCTTTCTAGAAAATATGAAGATGAAGGGTCCCTTTTCTCCCTCTCCCTCATTGTACTAGATTGACTCCAAGATGTGTTGTAACACCATGTTTCCCCTAGTCTATAAATATAACTATATTGGCCAGGAACTATGGCAAACTCGAAGGTGTGAATGTTTGATTTGATGGACCTTTGTATAAAAGGTCGATGAATGTAAATTATGTTGTGAATATGTGTTGCATGAATGCTGGGAAGGGGATGTGCTAAAAGAGACCACGATGGGTAATAAAAAGGTGGTGGAAGGGACCTGGAATGGTTGCGTTAAATTCCACTGAACCAGTACCATACTGGTTTTTACTTGCTCAAATACCAAAGAAACTCTCTGACCCTGGAATGAATTCCCTATCACGATGGTAGGTGGGGAGGCTCCTCAAGAGTTAATGAGGGGATGGGGTGAACTGCCCATCTGTAAAGCTCTCAAACCTGACCACGGATGAGGAAATTCGCACCACACAAAATCTTGCAGAGGGATGCAAGAAAGGAAGCGTGCGGGTGGGTAGAGAGAGAAGTAGCAAAGATCGCAGAGAAGAACCTAAGCTCTCGAATCAGATGAAGTTCTGAACACAGGAGAAGGAGAGTAACCTTCATCCTCGATTATTTTTTTGTAACAGGAGAAGGAGAGTAACCTTCATCCTTGACTTCTGTTGAGCTAGAAGTAAGAGATTGAATCTCAGAGTATCGTGGTCTACCTCAGGGGTGGCTAGTGGTAAATCCGTTTGGAGTCACTGAGCCTATGGTTGGGTGGAAACGAGCACCCCTCTCAACAGTCGCATCACACCTTGCGAATCTGATAAGTGTTTTATGTCTTGTATTTTGAACTGAATATCATGGATACATGCTCATGTTTATACACCCATAAATGGTTTCTGTGTGGAATGATTACTTGGTGTTTTAGATGGAAGTAATGGATGCATGTGTATACTTATATTCCATAGTTGGTTTATGTACAAAATGATTAAGTCCAGATCATGCGTTCGTTCTATTGAGAATTGTCTCATCTGCTTGATTCTTGTGATGTTCTAATTTAATCCCTCGAAAGCAGCTTCCCCAGGGAATTGCATCATATCTCAGAGTCGGAGCAAGTTCCTTGGCATGGCTACCGCTACAATAAACCCATGAGGCTACCCTGCCCTGGTGTCATAGCTCCTAACTTGATGAGTTATGAAGGAACTTCATTCAGGTCAGTTGCTTATGGAATTTGAAAGGTACCCAAGCCTTTGTCCAGAAACACGACTAAGATCAGGGATAATTGCCCAAGAACCATTTGAAGGTTCATGCAACCTGGGTGTGGAAACCCTGTGTAAGAAGGAGTTAGCTCTCTAAGGTTTCCAGGTTGTGGGAGTTTGAAGCTTCGAGAGGTTGAATTTCGTGATCCACGTTTAGAAAATATAGCGAGTCCAATTATCGAAAGGGAGTATCCTTTCGTTTGGTAAACGAGTAGACGAGATCCTTTCAAAGGTATCCTAGGTCTGTCAGGACCATTGGATTTAGAGGAGGAGCGCAGACGTTAACGTCTCAACCCCTTCAGCCTTCACAAGTAGCAATGGAATTGGGACCGTAGATCCCATGATCCATCGGGAGCTACCTAGACAGTCGATCTTAACACTTGTGTAGGCAAGAGAATGGACTCGTCAAAGTACTGAAAGTCCCAAAGTGATCGGAACTATCCATCGGTAGAGGACAAGTGGCGAAGGCTCATCGCTTCGCTGACCTGCTGCCAAAGGAAGTCAAAGGGTAGAGTTTTGTGAACTCACAAAACCCGAACTCACGACTTGATATGAACCATTGAATCACAGGAGAACCATGACCGTTGATTTGGGTGTAGGGATATCAGGAGTTCGGGGTTTAGGCTTTAGAAAGGTAGGCATTGGTTGTGTTCCAACTTTGCGAAATGCAAAGTCCCGACAAGTTCGAAATATTAAGCCCTCATTCGTGACAAATGGTCATGTGGGCGGAAGATCAAGGGAGGAATTACCGAAAATCAGGATTTCGGGGAACGGAGAGTCAGAGCTGGCTCAAGTTCACTATCTCGATACACGAAATCGCGACACGATCACAACCGTCTATCGAGGAGATAGCATAGGACCATAGATTTGGTCCTTGGAAAGAAATCAAAGGTTGGGAATTCGAGAATAGGAGTTAGGATTGGCTCGGATGCTAAATTCCCGAAATGTGAAGAGCCTTTTATAAACATGCGGTCACAACTTGCGGTCGTATAGGAGGAGCTCGCACCTTGTGCAGGTTTGCGCAAGTGGGGTTACAATAGGGCATGCATATAAAATAGCAAGACCTCATCAGTGAACCAAAGAGCTAATCCATCTCTCGAACGAGAAATTTTATTTTTTGTTCACACTCTAAGCGTGGGGGTGTTACAAATTGGTATCAGAGCATGGTTACAACACTCGACCTGTTTGGGCTCATGGACGAGCACATTAAGAGGTGACTTCTTACCTTACTCCTTTCCTAAAAGGGTTGGTTAAGCCCTTATTATAGAAAGAATGACAACCTATTGGTGTGTGTGTATGCATTACTACTATGTGTGTAGGGAATTAAGAAATGTGAATTAAGTGTTGATTGTGAATGAATATAATGTTGGATAACAACAAGTGTTTTGTCTGCACGCAAGTGAACGATCAAGCACAGGAAACTGTAGATGTATAGAATGGTGATGCGCCATGAAGTGGGGGATGGATCCCACAATAGAGACGAATATTTTGACGAAAGGAGGGCGGTAGAGACCCCTCCGGATCTAGCTGAGACTGTGAGGAGTCTCATGGCCGAACTACAAAGCTGCAAGGCCGACAACGAGAGGATGATAAAAGAGAAAGAGAAGAAAATGGAAATTAATGCAGTCTTGCTGTAGAGTTTATCTGACATGCAAAGACAACTTCAACATGGACCTGACACCAGTCATGTGGACCGACGACAGACAAAGAGGAGTCAAAGTCCACATGAGATATGGAAATGTGGTATTTTAAGTGGCCATACTGGGAAGAGCACCTCGAGAAAGGTCCACCCCAGAGATAAGGGACAAGCGTCGGATGATTCCTCTAGAAAGGAAATTAGCGACCCGGAGGGATCTTCCAGTAGTAGAACTAGTCCACATTCTCGAAGGAAACAGAAGAAACGAAAGCATTCCAAAAATCATAATCTTGAAGAATTCAAGAAGGCCAAACCACCCTCTTTCGACGGTGAGATAAAGAGGGGAGAGGAAGCGGAGGCCTGGCTACTTGGACTAAAGAAGTATTTCAGAGTCCATGATTTCTTAGAAAACTTGAAGGCCCAAGTAGCCACTTTCAACCTGAATGGAAAGGCTTCCATTTGGTGAGAAGACCTTAAGAATGTGAAAGGGATTCATGAAGAAGACCTATCTTGGGAATGGTTTGAAAAATACTTCAGGAAGAAGTATCTGTTAGAAAAGTATTTCGACAAAAAGACTAGAGAATTCTATGAACTCAAGCTGGGGCAACTCACTATAGAGGAATATGTTAGTAGATTCCTTGAGTTGTTGAGGTACATACCCTACATAAAAGAAGAAAAGGTCAAGGTGCAATGATTCATCAGTGGGATACCTAAGGACTATTAGAACATGATTGAGTTTGACGAGCCAAGGACCCTAGAAGACACTATTTGAAAGGAAATATATTGTTATGAATAGTTTGGGCCTCGGCCATAACCTCTCGAAAGCTGGAAGCAGAAGAATAGTTCGGGGTTTCAGAAAAAGGGGTTTAAATCCCCAATATTTAAAAACTATAAGAAGGATTCAAGGATGAGCTTCCTGACCCGAATTAAACCTTTTGGATCAACCCCAGGAAAGACTAATAACCCAAAGAAAGAACCCTTGAAATGTTGGGGTTGTGGAGAAGAACATCTACTAAGGGATTGCCTGCACCGACAATAGAACAGTAGGAGAATTTACAACGTCCAAGAGGATACCACTGTCAATGATGAGGCCAAGAGTATTCCATGAATTTATGCAGTAGTGGATAATAAAAAATCCAACCACCAAGCTTTAGTGGTGGAGATGGAAGGTATGATCGTCGACCATCTAGTGTCTATTCTAATTAACCTTGGTTCAAACTTGAGTTATATAGCTCCTCAGGCTGTTGATAAGTGTAAATTACAACCACATAAATATGTCAAGCCATGGTTGGTACAGTTAGCCACTGGCACCAAAATAAAGGTAGCGGAGGTCATACCAGCTTGCCAATTCACCATGGGTGGATTCTCCACCCAAGAAACCCTTAACATACTAACCCTAGTATCGTATGACATGTTGATTGGTATGGATTGGCTAGCCGCATATAAAGACAGAATGGACTGTTACCATAAAACCTTAGAATGTGTAAGTGAAGAAGGAAGAAGGATAACCCTTCAAGGGGTCCAGAAACCTGTCTCGGTGAGACGAATATCAGCCCTTCAAATGAGAAAGTATTGCAGAAAGGGATGTCCTCTATATGTGATACATGTGTTGAAATCAATTGAGAATGTCAAACCAAGCCTCGAAGACCACCCCATACTAAGAGAATATAGAGATGTGTTTGTAGAAGAGGTATCGGGTCTACCTCCAAGAAGAGACATTGAATTCTCGATAGAACTTGCACCAGGAGCAGTGCGAGTGTCTAGGACACCCTATAGGATGAGCACACTCGAGCTAGTTGAGCTTAAATTACAACTAAAAGAAATGATGGAAAAAGGCTATATCCGGCTCAACGTGTCACCATGGGGAGCACCAATCCTATTTGTGAAGAAGAAAGATGGTACCCTCCGACTGTGCATAGATTATAGATAACTCAATAAGGTAACCATAAAGAACAAGTACCCCTTACCCCGGATCGATGACTTGTTCGATCAATTGGGAGGTGCTTCCATCTTCTCAAAGATTGATTTGAGATCAGGATACTATCAATTCTGAATCAAGAGTGAAGACATCCAAAAAACCCCCTTCGGGACGAGATATGGTCACTACAAGTTTGTGGTAGTACCATTTGGATTAACCAATGCCCCTGCCACTTTTATGTGCTTGATGAACAATGTACTCAACAAATTCCTAGACAAATTTGTATTTTTTTTTATTGACGATATATTAATATACTCCAAGAATAGAGAGGAACATGAGGAACATCTTAGACTGGCACTTCAACTGCTAAGAGAACATCAGCTCTATGCCAAATTTAGCAAGTGTGACTTTTTCCAAAAGCAAATACATTACTTGGGCCATGTCATATCTGAATAAGGGGTAGCAGTAGACCTTGACAAAATCAAGTCTATCATGGAATGGCCTACCCCAAAGGATGTTTTGGATATCAGATCCTTTATGGGCTTAGCGAGATACTATATGAGATTTATAAAAGGATTCTCTAAGATTGGTTATCCAATCACTACCCTCCAGAAGAAGGGAGCTAAATTCATGTGGACACAAGAATGTGAAGAAATATTTCAATCCCTAAAATAGCTTTTGACCCATGCACCCGTAATGAAGATCGTCGATCCCGAAAATGACTTCCTCGTGTGCACAGATGCCTGCAAGGAAGGGCTCAGAGGAGTCCTTATGCAAGAAGGAAGCGTAGTCTTCTATGAATCCTGAAAATTGAATGAGCACGGAGTCAACTATGTGACCCATGATCTAGAGCTGGCCGCCATAGTGCACACCTTGAAAATGTAGAGGTATTACCTCCTAGGTAGGAAATTTGTACTTATGATAGACCACTATGGATTGCGACATGTGTTTGACCAACCAAAACTCAATGCTAGACAAGCTAGGTGGATGGCCCACCTTAGTGAGTTTGATTTTGAAATCAAACATATCAAAGGAAAGGAAAATAAGGTGGTTGATGCCCTTAGCAGAAGTATGAAAACAATTCACCTGGCAGTGGTGAGCACCTGGGAGATGAATGTCAAGGAAAGAGTAAGGAATGCACAAGAAACAAACACATTCTTCCAAACTGTGACCTCATACCTGGAGCAAGAACCCGCAAGGATAAAGTATGAAGGCTACCAGATGATATATGGAGGTATGCTAACTTACAGAAACAGATTGTATATTCCAGATTGTGACGACTTGAAGAGGTTCATAATGGATGAACTACATAAAAGACCATATACCGGTCACCTAGGATACCAGAAGATGATCACGACCACCAGGAAACAATTATATTGGCCTGGATTGAAGAAAGACATAGCTGAGTATTTAGCCAGATGTATAGAATGCCAACAAGTTAAAGTAGAACACTGACACCTAGCAACATTATTACAACCTCTACCAATCCCAGAATGGAAATGGGAAACCATCTCCATGGATCTCATCACCGGATTACCAACATCGACTAGACAGAATGATGCCATCATGGTAGTGGTGGACAAATTAAGCAAGTCCGCTCACTTTAGTCCAGTCAAATCGACTTGCAAGGCAATAGATATTGTCAACATATTCATGAAAGAGATATTCATACTACACGGCATGCCTAAGGAAATCGTGTTCGATAGAGACACGAAATTTACTTTAAACTTTTGGAAATCCTTGATGGCTAGCCTAGAGACCAAATTACTGTTTAGCACAGCCTATCATCCCCAAACCGATGGCAAATAGAAAGAGTGAACCAAATATTAGAAGACATGCTAAGGATGCATGTAATGCATCAACCTAAAAAGTGGGAAGATTACTTGCCACTGGTGGAATTTGCTTACAACAATGGATACCAAGAATCCCTGAAGATGAGTCCTTTTGAAGTCCTCTATGGTAGGCCATGTAACACTCCAGTTAGTTGGATTAATCTCGTAAAAAAAATTACTATTGGACTCGACATGTTGAAAGAAATGGAACAAGTGATTCAGATAAAACAAAATCTGAAAGTCACTCAGAACAAACAGAAAAGTTATGCAGACAGAAAAAGAACCCCTAGAGAATTCAAGACAAGAGACCATGTATATCTCAGAGTTAGGCCTAGGAAGAGTTCTCTGAGGATGGGATATTGTGCCAAGTTGGTGCCTCGATATTGTGGACCCTTTGAAGTTCTAGATAGAGTGGGACCTGTAGCCTATAGGCTAGCACTTCCTCCCATAGTAAAAGAACATAATGTTTTCCATGTTTCATTATTGAAGAAATATGTACATGATTCTAATCATATAATTGAATGGTCTATGATCCAGGTGGAACCGGAGGGAGAATTACTACCATAACCTCAATGCATACTAGACATAAAGGAAACCCACTCAGGAACCAAATCATTGCACAGGTCAAGGTGCATTGGAAACATTTTTGGCCCCAATGAGGCTACATGGGAAATGGAAGATGCCATGAAACATGCATATCCAATTTTGTTTTCTTCTTTACATGCATGTCATATTGATAGATAGAACATCGAGGACACTGTTCCTTTAAGTAGGAGGGAATTGTAACACCCTGTTTCCCCCAATTTGTAAATATAACTATATTGGCCAGGAACTATGGAAAACTCGAAGGTGTGAATGTTTGATTTGATGGACCTTTGTATAAAAGGTCGATGAATGTAAATTATGTTGTGAATATGTGTTGCATGACTTCTGGGAAGGGGATGCGCTAAAAGAGACCATGATGGCTATTAAAAGGTGGTGGAAGGGACCTGGAATGGTTGCGTTAACTTCCACTGAACTAGTACCATACTGGTTTTTACTTGCTCAAATACCAAAGAAACTCTCTGACCCTGGAAGGAATTCCCTATCAGGATGGTAGGTGGGGAGGAACCTAAAGAGTTAATGAGGGGATGGGGTGAACCGCCCATCCATAAAGCTATCAGACCTGACCACAGATGAGGAAATTCACACCACACACAATCTTGTAGAGGGATGCAAGAAAGGAATCATGGGGTGGGTAGAGAGAGCAACAGTGAAGATTGCAGAGAAAAACCTAAGCTCTCGAATCAGATGAAGTTCTGAACACAGGAGAAGGAGACTAACCTTCGTCCTCGATTATTTTTTTGTATCAAGAGAAGGAGAGTAACCTTCGTCCTTGACTTCCGTTGAGATGGAAGTAAGAGATTGAATATCAGAGCATCATGGTCTAGCTTGGGAGTGGCTAGTGTTAAATCCGTTTGGAGTCGCTGAGCCTATGGTTGGGTGGAAATGAACACCCCTCTCAGTAGTCGCATCAAGTCTTGCAAATATGATAAGTGTTTTATGTCCTGTATTTCGAACTGAATATCATGGATACATGCTCATGTTTATACACCCATAAATGGTTTCTGTGTGGAATGATTGGCTGGTATTTTAGACTAGAAGTAATGGATGCATGTGTATACTTATATTCCATAGTTGGTTTATGTACAAAATGATTAAGTCCAGAGCATGGGTTCGTTTTATTGAGAATCGTCTCATCTGCTTTATTCTCGTGATGTTCTAATTTAATCCCTCAAAAGCACCTTCTCGAAGGAATTGCATCATATCTTAGAGTCGGAGAAATCTCCTTGTCATGGCTACCAGTATGGTAAACCCATGAGATTACCCTGCCTCGGTGTCATATATCCTAACTCAGTGAGTTAGGAAGGCACTTCATTCAGGTCATTAGCTTAGGGACTTTGAAAGGTACCCAATCCTTTATCCAGAAACCTGACTAAGATCAGGGATAATTTCCCAAGAACCATTTGAAGGTTCATGTGACCCGGGTCTGGAAATCCTGCACAAGGAGTTATCTCTCTAAGGTTTCAGGGTCATGGGAGTTTGAAGCTCCAAGAGATTGAATTTCGTGATCCACATTCAGAAAGGACATCGAGTCCAATTATCGAAAGGGAGTATCCTTTTGTTTGGTAAATGAGTGGACGAGATCCTTTCAAAGGTATCCCAGGTCTGTCAGGACCATTGGATTTAGAGGAGGAGCACAGGCATTAATGCTTCAACCCCTTCAGTCTTCGCAAGTAGCGATGGAACCGAGACCGTAGATCCCAGGATCCATCGGGAGCTACCAAAACCGTCGATCTTAACCCTTGTGTAGGTGGGAGAATGGACTCGTCAAAGTCCTGAAAGTATCGAAGTGATCAGAGCTGTCCATCAACAAAGGACACATGGCGAAGGATCAGCGCTTCACTGACCCGCTGCTGAAGGAATTCAAAAGGTAGAGTTTTGTGAACTCGCAAAACACGAACTCATGACTTGATCTGAACCATTGGATCACAGGAGAACCATGACCGTTGATCTAGGCACGGGGATATCGAGAGTTTGGGGTTCGGGATTTAGAAAGGTAGGTGTTGGTTGTGTTCCAACTTCGTGAAATGTGAAGTCCTAACAAGTTTGGAAGATTAAGCCCTCGGTCGTGACGAATGGTCATGTGGGTGGAAGATCAAGGGAGGAATTATCAAATATCGATATTTCAGGGAACGAAGATTCAAAGATGGCTCACGTTCATTATCCCAATACATGAAATCGTGACACGATCAAAGTCGTCTATTGAGGAGATAGCACAGGATTGTATATCTGGTCCTTGGAAAGAAATTAGAGATCGGGAATTCGGGAATAGGAGTCAGGATTGGCTCACATGCTGAATTCTCGAAATGTGAAGTGCCTTTTATAAACGTGCGGTCACAACCTGTGCTCGTATAGGAGGAGATCGCGCCTTGTGGAGGTTTGCGCAAGTGGGGTTACAATAGGGCCTGGGGATCAAATAGCAAGACCTCAGCAGGGAACCAAAGAGCTAATCCGGCTCTCGAATGAGAAATTTTATTTTGAGTTCATGCTCTAGGCATGGGGGTGTTACATGTGTGCCAAGAATGGCTACATGATCCTAAAATCTCGCATCTGATCCAACAATTGCAAGCCAACTCTCTAGTTTCCCCAAGGTACCCTTGGCACAATGATGAGATTTGCTACAAAGGTCATTTGTATTTAAGTAAATAGTCACAACTTAAATCCACGATGCTTTCTGAGCTTCATGCTACTCCCAAAGTTGGGCATTCAGCATTTAACAAAACCTATGACCGGGTCAAACATTCCTTTTTTCTGGGATGGTATGAAAAATGACGTTCGCACTTTTGTAGAAGAATGTTATGTTTGTCAACGCAACAAAGGAAAAACCATCAAACCTCCTAGCACACTCCAACCACTTTCTATTCCACCCGCTATTTGGAGGGACGTATTTATGGATTTTATTGTGGGATTAACTAAATCAGGCAATAAGTCATTCATCATGGTGGTCGTGGATCGTCTTTCCAAGTATGTTAATTTCTGTGCTCTTCAACACCCATTTACCACATCCACTGTGGCTCAACATTTCATGGATCATATCTTCAAGCTTCATGTCATGACTTATTCTATTGTTTTTTATCACGATCCCACTTTCACCAATAATTTTTGGCAAGAATTGTTCCGACTACAGAGCACCCAATTGCATCTCAACACCACCTATCATCCCCATAATGATGGTCAAACTGAAGTTGTCAACAAGTGTTTGGAGACTTATTTGAGGTGTTTTTCCTCTGAAAGACAAAATCAATGGGCTCAATGGTTACGATTAGTTGAATGGTGGTACAACACTTCTTACCATACATCAACTCACATGACTCCTTTTGAAGCAGTATATGGCCAAAAAACACCTTTTTTTCTCTCCTACATGCCAGTTGTATCGAAGGTCCAGGTGGTTTACCAAACACTTACAGTTCGTGAGGCTATTCTTCATACACTCAAAGAGAATTTGGTCATGGATCAAAATCACATTAAGCAACAAGCCGATCAAGGTCACTCAGAATATCACTTTGTTGAAGGAGACCAGGTATTTCTTTGACTGCAACCTTATAAGAAAACTTCACTCAAGGCCGAATATTGTTAGAAAATGGCACCCAAATTTTATGGTCCTTATACAGTTCTCAATCGTGTTAGACAGGTGGCCTATCAATTAGCTTTTCCCAGTCATTCTAAGCTCCAGCATGTTTTTCATGTCTCCTGCTTAAAGAAGGTGATTGAAACTAAGTGCTAAACTCAAACCAACCTTCCCGAGTTGGATGAAGAAGGATCAATATGGTTGTAGCCACAAGTAGTTTTGGACCAGCGAGAGCATCGACTTTGTCAGTGTACCATCAAGGAAGTGTTAGTCCAGTCGAAAGATACAACTCCAGCAGATGCCACCTGGGAGCCCGATAACATTTTGCAACAATTTCCTCATCTCAAGCCTTGAGGACAAGGCTTCTTTTAAGGGGGAGGGCATGTTAGGAACCTAACCTACCTAACCCCTCAAGTGGGTAGAATAATATATTTCCATGTAATAAGGGTCGATATTAATAAGGCCTAGTAATAAGGAGGAATAAGTCAAATGTAAGAAGACCTAATAGAAGCTTCTACTTCTAGAAGAATCTTTCTCTAGATTGTTCTTTTGGATAGATAGATTTAGTATAAATAGAAATAGAGGGTATGGGAAATATTTTCTTGGATATTATTATAATAGAGTGTTGCTTTAATGGAGATTTCCCCCTCGAAAGGCAAGTGAACATTGCTATCATTAATCAAGGTTCTCTTTCTAGTGTTATTCTAGTATTATTCTGGTATTGTTCTAGTTATATCATTGTTGTTCAACCACTTCTAGCTAAAATATTTATGTTCTGCATACTATTTTATATCTGGAATACTACATTTTCATTTTTCAATTTTTCTCTTCGAAAAAAACATAAACTATCATACCTAAGGGAATTCCTACATAAAACTAGAAGACTACGTTTACTTAATTATAGGAAATGTGTTTTTTGGATGGTCTAGAAATAACTAATATTTGATGTGTTTCTTTGTGATCTAGAAATAACTAATATTTGATGGGCCATTAGTTTATTTAGGCCATAGGATTAAGGCATTAAAGAAGAGAATCAACAACACAAATGGCACTAGTAGTAAAGTATCACATATCTTAAATATTTTGTCAATGCTAATGCATTGAAGACTATGATACAATTTTGTTTGTCAATGCTAATGCATCAAAGACGAGAAGAGAAAATCTAGTTTTCATCTTCATAACTATGATAAAATTTTGGTCATTCAAAAGGAGATTGATGGCATTACTAACTTGATGATATTAAAGAAAGACGACCTTTGAGTCGTTGTTGTGGGCAGGGAAAAACTCACCTGAGATTCAAATAGATTTCAAGCATCATGTTTAGGTGCCAATATCAAAGAAATTCAAGATTGAACATTTGATCCTCAACATTGTTGACTAGATAAAAAATTTAGGGCACGAGGTGACATTAAATATCCACTATATGATCAACATAAGCTAACCATACAACTTCCAAATAATTATCACTAGGTGAATGAGATAAGTACGTCCTAAAGCTCCACCAGCAATGTCTGGGATGGATGCAGATCATTTGATTTTGTAAGCTTCAAGATTCTCTATCTCTTTGTTTGAGTTTCTCTAAGTTTTTTAAGGTTTTACAAAACTATCTTTACTGATGCAAGCTAATTCTATGGGATAATTGAGTAGTTATTTCTTTTGTTTTTTCTAAATATGTTTTCAATATATAAGGGATATTTTGGTAGGCTTATTATGTAGTTCAAGTCTTGGATTTATTAAGATCCTGGTAGCATTATTCATTCCAAAAATCATCAAATATCTATGTAGTTCTGATTTTTTATGTGGATTTATTGTTTTGATTCTCAACTTTTTTAAAGGTATCCTTAGGAAATACTTGTTCTTTAATCTTGAGATTTCCATGTGGGCATGTAGTTATGATAATCCTTTAGAATAGATTGGCAATAATTTGGGCAAAGGAACAATAAGTGTGCAAGTAACAACATTGGACCATTGAGAATGTGTTGTTCAAAGTGGCAATATTTGTTGGGTTGTCATTGACAACCCTTGTGCAGAAAAACTTCAGGGTGGCGCAATTCAGGTTCATATATGAAGAATTAAGAGCTGAATTTGGAAAAAAAAAAATGGGTATTTGAATTTCTCTTGGAAAAATACCCAATTTCAAAAAAGAAATCAGCCAAAATGGAGTCCGAGAAGTGAAGTTATGAGCATTTTAAATTCAACAGTTTTTCAGGGTTTTCCCGAAAAACGCTGCGATTTTTTGTCATAACTTATTGTTCTAATTTTTGGGTTTTTTCGTGACAGCGGCGAGACTGCAGAGTTAATAAATTTTCATAGGGTGCTCATATTTCTACCATATCAATGCCATTGAATAAATTATTTTAAGAGATTTATTTTGGTATATTTTATGTGGTGTTTCCAATGACTATTTCCTCTCAAACTGTTATCACTGAAATTTCGTCCGCACATGGCGATAAGAACTCAGCATCATCAAATAGTAATGAAGTCATTCATGGCACTGAATTAATTTCACAGCATTCCAAAAAGGTCAAAAACTATACAAAGTAACCAAAAATTGAAGGGTTCTTTACAGAAGTTGGGTGCGCGCGCATATGCGCGGAACAAGAACGTACCATGCGCGCATACGTGCACAATGTGTGGATGTTGGTGAAAAAACCTGTGCACCTACTAAACGACGCATTTATTGAATTGGCCGGCCTCCCAACCACTTATGGATCAGCTCCCAAGCCGATTTGACCCTCAAATCTGAGATGAATCCGCATGGTAGGCTGGTCAAAGACCTAATTAATCCCTAAAGAGCCCCTTTTCACACTTCAAAGGAGTTACATAATCACCCAATGCAATGCTATAAAAAGCCATGAAGAAA
>JZKD02S2341858.1:247425-262190 GCA_000966675.3 Picea glauca
GGAGAGCAAGTTTGTGAGGGCCTCAAGAGCCTTCCATTGGAGAAAGAAGGGACTCATAGTCCCCTTTCTTCATTGTGCTTTGATTTCATCAATTGATCAGCCTAAAAACATTGGTAATATTGGTCTTTTTGTGTTTGTTATTTCTTTATCCATATGCTCATGATTTTAGTTTGTATTAGTTTAATTCTTGCTTATAGTTTTGTTGTTCTTTTTCTAACTCTTTCCTCTACAGCTGTCATGCTCAGCAAGACCCAACTGGGCATGTAAGCACCCCTTATTTGCTCACCAAGGTGACGAATTGGGTGCAAACACAAACCCTCAAAGAAATTCTACAGATGACTGAAGCATTCAAAGCCCAATTGTATGACACATTGAATGACACATTGGATGAATTTACAGATGGCCTCATAGACGGACTCAATGATAGTTTTCATAGTATTCAAGATTCATTGAATAGCATGCAGGAGAGATTTCTTATGGCGGACATCAGGGATGAATATACTCAAGAAATATATTCTTGGTATGATTTTGAGGCCGATTGTGATGATTGGTACATGGATAGTTGTCATTTCTGGGATAACAACCACTTCCATATTTTATTTGATACTCTACTCCACCTTCTGTAGAGCACATCAATGTGACACATCAGGAGCTAGTTATGATTACTAGCGTCGAGCCTGCATATTTTACAACGGTATTGTTCCTTCCAGATTCATCTTTGACCCCTTCCCACTATGTGGATGTATATTCTTATTTGGATCCACATGATAGGTGTCAGTATTGAGAGCATCATTTTCAGTTGGTTATTGGGTGTCGATATCTTCCGTGTGGAGTTCACATGAGATCTTGAACATGGGACCCTGGTTTATAATGGCGGTTGGACTACTTCAGCATGGTGGCTTCCATTTCTCAATGGTACCCTGGTTCTCTAGTCTACTTAATCACTATGGTTCACACTTATCCATGGGACCTTGGTATATGGTTGTACATCAAGCATTGAGGACAACACTTTCATAAGGGGGATGGAATGTTAGGTAGCTAGAGAGGTAGTGGAGGGGCCTAGATGGCCCATAGTGATAATAGTGGAGGCCATTCAATGTAAGGTGGACTAGGTCCATTATATTATTAAATAAGGCCCCACTATGGTAGTTAGATATAATAGATGGGTAGTTAGATACAATAAATGTAAGAGGACTTCTTAGAAGGTTCTACTTCTAGAAGATTCCTCCTCTAGAATGTTCTTAGGTGAAAGTAGCACTATATAAAGGGGTTCAAGCAATATAATGGGACATGAAGAGAATTATTGTATTTGGAGCAGTATCTCAATAGGAGGATGCCCCCTCGAAGACGAAAGTGAACAAGAGAAGATCCCTTCCATAATAGGATCCATTGGATTGTGTTTCCCTACCTCAAGGGTTTCTATAATAAAGTTGTGGTTTTCTATATTGTTCTCTAAATCTTTGTGTTATTTCTGTATGCAAGTATTTGGTTCTTAACATAGCTTGAGGTTATCCTATCTTTGTCACCTGAATGGGATGCCTCTTTCTATTTAGGGTTGAAGGCCCAGGGGAGACATCCCCGGTGACATGGGGGTTTGAGAAGAGAAGGTTAAGGTATCTATTAAAAGGTCCCCTCTCACAAGTCACCACTAATCAGAAAGTCCAGGAGTTTTATCCAATGAAGTGATGAAATATCAATATTGTACCTTCCCAGAACAAATCAACAAAAAACTATATCTTTTGCAAGCACAACTTGTTTTTAATACTTCATAAAACCTTGGACTTAATCAATAAAAGAAATGGTTGATGTAAATGTGAAGTAAACATAAATTTATAGAAGAAAATATTTATAAGACAATGACTTCGCAATAAGTGCCTTAAATAGCTCAAAATAACCAAGAGTAATTAATCATTACCATCAGAATACTGGCATTTGTTTGAAGCAAGTAAGGCAATGCATTAATCAACCTTTTCAATTGATTTTAGATGTTTTTAATGCTGCAAAATGTGGTTGTAGTTTACTTTAGTAACAATAGCAATAAAGTTAGTAGGTTATGCTAATCTAATGTTAGAAGTGGTTAGTAGAAAGCTTAAGGTGTAGGTTTTGATGGCTGTTTTGGTCAATCACTCAATAAGAAGTCTTATATTAGTTCTTTTAGGGAAAATGGAGTCTATTAGGTGGCATAAAATGTTGAAGGAAAAGGATGATAGTAGGAGAGACAAAGACAAGATAGATTAATAGTTGAAGTGTTGGTAAGCCAAGGCTTCAACTATCAAACCCTAAGGGGGAAATTGCTACTAAGGTGTAGGTAACCCTAGGCCTTAGTAATTTTTGTCCTTCTTTAACTCAAATATGAAGAAAATTATGGCTAATATGAAGCAATAAGTGCTAGGGTGCTGCAATGGAAAGGCCCTAGCAAAAGTTTCAAGAAAATCGGCTTCTTGGCAAAATCTCGTAGGTGAAGGCTTTTAAATGAAGGACAATAACATGTGCTTAGCTTCCTAGGGTTTTAAGCAAGAAATTTCATAATATTAATGTAAATGAAAGATAAACATAACCATAACCATTCAATTAAGAAGAATTGCAGAAAATCTTACTTACATTCATCAAGAATCATCAAGCAAAAACCCTAGTTCAACACTTCCACCAAGAAAATTGCCAAAATACTCCAAAATTAGCCTCCTTCAACAAGTGCACCTAAAATTTCAGCCAATAAACCCTAAGTAGGGTGAAAATTTCAAACCTCACTAAGTGTCAGTGAAAGATGATGAAAAATACAAGGGCTAAAACCCTTATTTATACAATATCAATGACCAGAATTAGGTCAAAAAGGTCGACATGGCCAGTTACATGTAATATCTAGTTTTTACATTAAATGACATAATAAAACCCTAAATCGAGATAAAAAGGTGACGTCATGCCTTTTTAGGGTGATGTTAGGCATTTTTAGAGCAACATTGGCCTCCAGGACAAAAACGTTAGGTCTCCTTGGGCCTCTGGATCAAACCACACGTGCCACTTGCTACACAATTGCCTCCAAGGTGTAAACAAAGTTGAGTGACATCATGGGTCACATGGGTGATGTCCTGAGCCTTCCAAGGCCTACATCATGGCGAGAAGGGTGAGACCCCCCTGGGTCCAAGCCTGCTGGGTTGTTTGTGGTGGAACGTCTTCCTCTCTCTCCGATGAAAACCTATGATTTGTCTCTGCCCCTGGTTGGGGTCTTGTTGGCACAGGGGCAGACCCAAGGTTCAACGCTCAAGAGAACACCAACAAAACCCTAACTACTGGCCCTTTTGACAACACCTGCGAAGCAGATGAAGTCTCACTCGAGGTAGAGGCATGGGTGGTTGCAGGACTCGGATGTCTGCAACATTAGTTGGGACACAGATCTGTGATTATAACACTTAGCAATCACCTAGCATAGATTATTCATCAATATTCAACCCTTATGATACTTCGCATATAGCAGAGAGCATTGCAGTATGTACTTAGATCTAAGATAATTCAGCACTTAGCCACAACAAGATAGATTAGATTCGGCAGATCAAGCACTAAGCATATTACATACCAGATCTAATATTCATTCATATCTGAGAAGCACAAAGAATAAATAGATCTATCTAAACACATTAAATCACTTAGCAAGGGGAGAGACAAACACATCAGGTCGAGGCACAGAGCACAACACAAGATTTACTGTGGTCAAGCATTTACAACACAGAGCTCCAACAATCCTTACTCCGCATAGGAAATAAGATCTGCGCAACTCGCTAGATCCTTCTTCCATTCAGTTCAGCACAAAGCTGTTCACAACCTCTTACAACAACTTGCACTTAGCTCTGCAAGCTTCTTACAATCATGCATAGAGCACTTACAATCCACATCTGATCAGACAGATCCAGTTACTAGCACTAAGCCATCGACTATACATAACATAGATGTACTATTGTCCTCTACTTACATTGCCTAAGTATCTATTTATAGATTACAAAAGTGGGCCTAAACATGGGTAAACCCATGGGACGACATCCCTTTCCCATTACATTAACCCAAAACCCTAAAGGGACCCTAAAAGGGGTCTAGCTTCCACAATTTCCACTTCGCGTTGCGCTCCATCTTTGGCAAGATGTCGAAGTCCCAAAAATGGTCAAATATGACCAAATGTTCTTCAAAACTTGGTCAAGGGCCAACAAGCCCCCAACACTCACCTGTGACTTGTCCTGAGTCACTCTAGTCTTATCAATTCTGCCTCAAATGACTCGATCTTGGCTTAAGCTACTTCGACTTGCTATAGTGCGACAACCTCTTGCTAAGTGAACTCTTGGATCACTGCGTCATTTAGTGGCCATTCCAGGAGTTTTTTTGTGGTGATGACAACCTGTTCAGGCTTGGTTCCTTGGCTTTCAACTTTAGTGAACAGTTGGCATGGATTTTCTTGGATTGGTTGAAGTCATTGGGAGACTTCCATCACTTTACTTTGCAGTGTGTGTACATGTTGTTGGGTGGTGTGTTGTTCTACAAACCTCTTCATTCTTTCGACAGGTGTTAAGACCTTTAGTTGTGCCTGTAGCATGCCTGTGTGCTACTTTTCTTCTTGTAGTTGTGTCTCCAATGCCTGCAACTCTGGATTCTCTATGAGGTTCTCATAAGTTTGGCTGCTTCTAGAAATCAGCTGCTTGTATTCCAAGGAAAAGGTTTGTAATCGACCAACTGCACTACTGGTAGTTGCCTCCCTTGGATCTCTTATTTCTTGAGGAGTCTCGGGCACGGTACGAAGTTCCAGATCTTCGATGCACTGCTGAAGTTGCTAGATTACTTCTTCAAGTTGTGTCACCTACTATGGAACACGTTCTTCAATCTTTACTTCTATGACCATCACAAAGAGAGGTGCTTTGTGAACCCTTTCCTGTACTTCAAGTTGCTCTGCTAGCAACTGGTCCTTGCTCTACTGTAACTGTGCTTTTTCCTCATCCCACTTCGCTTTTAGGGAAAAATTTTCCTATTCTGTCTTACTTTGTTTTTATAGAAGTGCGCTCTGTACTTGTGTCAAAGCTTGGGTGGCTTGCACTGTTTCTTATTGAGCTCGTCGAAGGTGAGCTTCGACTTTATCGACAATTTGGTGTAATTGGGTGGGCTCATCGCCTATTCCTGTTGTTCCAATTGTCAAGGGCACAGTAGAAACTGCTCGGCTGGACTGGAGTGTCTACTGCACTTCTTGAATTTCACCCTTGATTTGGCTAAATACCTCCTCCTGCTTCGCTTCTTGTCTTTCTGCGATCTCTAGTGAAGCATCATTTAGTGCAGTGGTTAAGAAGTCTAAGTCATCTGGTGTGAGAGTAGTCTTAAACATAATCTGGGTGGCCTTAGAATTCTTTCGGGATGAGGGCTTTGGCGGGGTAGTCTTCCTTTTCTTGGAGAGATCCTCCTCCAATATAGGCGGAGTAACCTCGCCTTTGTTTTGCTCAACTTTTGTCCCACCTAGTTCTTCACCATCACCTCCCTGTGCAGGTGAGATCGAAGTGGTCTTCGTGGATGTGCTATGGACATCTTGAACTTCATCATCCTTCTTAGTCTTTCTTGGTCTAGGTGTATCCGGCATAGCTTCAGGGCTTTCCACGTCGAACATTTCTGTGGGGTCCGCTGGAACAAGGAGGTTCACTAACCATTCCTTGGTAATCTACTCCAAGTCTTGTTCTGTCAACTTGTAGAATGATTGGAGTTGTTGTTTGTGTTCATTAGCGCGCATTGTGATATAGGTGAAGTGGGGGTCCCCGCTGAACTTTATCAAAGGTCTAAACCTATGAAGTTTGTTTGGGGTGATGCGTGGTGTAGATTGGATTGCATTCTTCAATTGGTTGTAATAGGCGTGGAAGAAGGCATTGGACTGCCAATGCTTGTTCATGTCGTTGGAGTACCATAGCTTACAGAAATTCGTGGCCAGTAGTTCGAAGGGTTTGATCTCCAGAAAAGTGGCACCTTCTGGTAGCTCCCAGGTGATGAAAGTGATTAGTATAAGCAACCAACTAAAGTGGAACTCATACCCTTGGTCTTGCGCTTCTCTACAATCAAGATCTAGCTGGTTTACAAGATACTACGCCCAGTTCATCTGTAGTCCCTCAGCACACTTCCCTGCGAGGTCAACTACGAATCCAGTCACTTGTGTTGGTCTGTTTTTGCAAACTAGCTTACCCTCGATCAGTTGATAGGCAAGGCACACTGCGCCACTCTAGATAGAGGCTACCTTGTAGCCTCGCATGCCTTTATCAACATCGCCATAAGTTTCTTTTATCCTCTGTGCTAGTGCTCGGTCTGAGGTCTTTCCACGGTAAAAATCCTATGGGTCAGGGCCTTGCATACTAAGTCCCGTGATCTGATTGATCAAGGTCAGATCCACAGTGATGCGGTGGTCCAACCATAAGTATCCTCTGTGGTAGCAGGACAACAACAACTTGACGCATGCGTTGAATTCCTGGTGTCTGCTAAAGTGTGGGATCTTCATTACATTAAGTAGTGTGGATTGCGCGAGGTTTTGAGTCCATGACTATGGGACAATATTAGAATTCTTTCCTTTGGTCTTGGTTAAGTACTTATGTGAAGCTAACATGTTGTAAGCTTTACGATCTCCAAGGTTAAAATCACTAAATTTCAGTGTTGCAAGCTTATCCTGGTCAGCACGAACTGCGCGCACCCCTTTCAGAAGGTACGCGGTGATAAAATTGTACTCGAAGTCCCGAGGTACACTGTCACAGTTGATGGCACCACTTAGAGTTGGTAAGTAAGTAGGTAGAATGTGTGGGATAATCTTGGCATGTGTGATGTCATCCTTGTGCTTAGTTCTTCTCTCTTCGTTGGCTCGAGATGTTACTGCTCGAGCAGTCGATGGGGAGGCTTGCACTCCTGTCGTCGATGATTTTTGGACATTGGTGGACATTATTCTTTCCGACATGACTCTCTTAGTCATTAAGTCAATCAAAACTTCTTCAACTACTTTCTCTGTAGTGTTGAGCTCATCCGACATACAAGCTTGGGTCAACTAGCTCGGGTATGAAAATGAATTCAGAGACTATAGTGAATGGTATGGGAATAAGGAAATGATCACAGGGTGAAGTAATCTCAGGTTTTGGGCTCAAATTCTCACTTAGCAAAAAGTATTCTTGGTGCGTGGCGCGACGGACTAAGAAAGGAAACTTAGCAATGGTCTGCTTGCAACGGGTATGAGGTTGCATTAACTTATTTTCTGTCCATTATGGCGCAGTCTAATGGTTTAGTGGTGAGCCATAAATTCTTTTCGACCCATTCGGAGTGGCAGTCGAACAGTTATATTGACTTCCAATGGCTATATATCTTCGCCTCAATGAAGTGGCATATGTCACTGTTCTGATATCCCAGCGAAGCTCAATTCCTGTGATTTTTCCTTCTGTGAAGTTTCCTCTGGAATCTTCTGTAACTTTTCAATCTTGGCTTTCTTCTTACCTAGCTTTCTAGCCTTCTTCCCGGTGAGTTTTGTCTCGGTCATCCTTTTTCCATTCTGATTCTTATCTTCTCTTGACATAGACACTTCGCGATGTTGAGATTCTTTCTTCAGATCCAAGGGTAATACCCCTTGATCATATAGATTAAGTATTTCGATCTTCTGTGGTTCCTCTAATGCTCTTATAGTTTTGACATCCAAGTCCCTGATGTTCAATAGCTTAGATATGTCTTCTTGTTCTTCCATCAAGTAGGTGATCCTTCTAGTCATAAATTCCATGAGTTATTGCTTCTTCTGTTCTAGGGCTTCCTTTTCTTCTTTTCTACGGATTTGGTCTTTTTTAATCCAGATCTTGCATAACAAAGCTGGAAATGGGGCATGGTCCTCAATAAATTTAATAACTTTGAATTCTTCCTCTGTCAAAGCTCCATGGGTACTCATAGCTAGGGTAATCCTGCCACATAGGGTTACCATTTTTCCTTTAAAGAATCCTATTTTTCCTAGTGAAGGAACCATAACAGGCCTTCCTAGGGCTTCCCAAGTACTTTATGTCATAATGTTCATCTGTGTTCCCTCATCCAGAGCACAGTCAATGTCTAAGTCTCCTATTCTTACTTCAATTTTCTCCTTTTCTTTGAAGATCTTTGACAAACTGGTATTTTTATGTTCATCCAAGGTTTCTTTTATTTTCAGTAACATAATCTCTGATTCTTTCTGGGGTTCTTCTATAATCTTAGTCTCTTGATCTCCTTTAGAGTTTGTTTGCTCCATATTCAGCTTTTCAAGCCTAACAATCATTCTAGGGCAATCCAGTACTTCATGGTCCATAACCTTACAACAGAGGCAACTAGGGTTTCTCCCAGGGCATTCCTTAGCAAGATGTCCTGCTCTTCTGCAACTGTAACAAAGAGTTAATCCTCTCTTTCTCTTCAATGATCCCCAACTCTTCTTATACTGCGCGCTAGGATCATAATGACTAGCCTGCAAAAATTTCTTTTTGGGATCCTGCATCCATTTGTTAGTCCAAAAATTCTTTCTATGCATAGGTATAACATATCTTTCACTATTCTTATCATATCTATTCATATCAAACTTTCTTTGATCTAAAAATGCCCTAGTTTTCAAGATAGGACAAAATCTTTCAAGCATACCTAAATCCATACTTTAGAAACACAAATTTTCACTTATTTTGTTTCTATAGAGCACAAAGATTTTAGATCTAAAACTTTTAACTATTCTTACCTTTATCGGAGCACATATCTTACCTCTTTTCTGCAGATCTGACCTTCCTTTCTTTCATAAATTTCCACTTTTACTTCTTTTAGAGCACAGAGCATTCAGATCTCGCTTCTTTTCTGCAGATCTGATCTTCTTTTCTTCAGATATGACCTTATTCCTAGCACAAAGCTTCACATGTCAAGTAAAAAGCTGCGCACTGGGGCAATAGATCCATGCACAAAGCTTTATTTTGCACAAAGTTTCTTTTTCTTTAGTTCCCAGCAATCACAGTTTCAGGTCCCAGCAACAGAACCATTTGTTGGCACAAGGGAAAACCCAGGGTTTAATGCTCAAGAATGCACCAACAAAACCCTAACTACCGGCCCTTTCGACAACACTTGCGAAGTAGATGAAGTCTCACCCGAGGTAGAGGTAGGGGTGGTTGCAGGACTCAGATGTCTGCAACCTTAGCTGGGACACAGATATGTGATTATAACACTTAACAATCACCTAGCATAGATTATTCATCAATATTCAACCCTTATGATACTTTGCAGATAGCACAGAGCATCGCACTATGTACTTAGATCTAAGATAATTCAACACTTAGCCACAAAAAGATAGATTATACTTGGTAGATCAAGCTAAGCATCTTACATACCAGATCTAATATTCATTCATATCTAAGAAGCACAAAGAATAAATAGATCTATCTAAACACATTAAATCACTTAGTAAGGGGAGAGACAAACACATCAGGTCAAGGCACAAAGCAAAACACAAGAATTTACTGTGGTTCACCCCCACCCTGGGGCTACGTCCACAAAGTCTTCTTCTTTATTATCTTGGTCAATCATTTACAGCATAGAGCTCCAACAATCCTTACTCCACACAAAACAGAAGATCTGTGCAACTCGCTAGATCCTTCTAACTTTCACTTTAGAACAAATTCGTTCACAACCTCTTACAACAACTTGCACTTAGCTATGAAAGCTTCTTACAATCATGCACATAGCACTTACAATCCACATCTGATCACACAGATCCAGTTACTAGCACTAATCCATTGTCTATACATCACATAGATGTACTACCATCCTCTACTTACATTACCTAAGTATCTATTTATAGATTACAAAAGTGGGCCTAAATGTGCGTAAACCCACGGGCCGACATCCATTTCCCGTTACATTAACCCAAAACCCTAAAGGGACCCAAAAAGGGGTCTAGCTTCCATAATTTCCGCTTCGCGTTGCGCTCCATCTTTGGCAAGCTGTCGAAGTCCCAAAAAGGGTCAAATATGACCAAGTGTTCTTCAAAACTTGGTCAAGGGCCAATAGGTCTCAACATCCATCTGGTGGGATTTTATCCCTATGAAGGTTCGAACTAATCATCTCCCCATGTGTACCTGTCCTTCGGGTGTGGCCTTGTAATAACAACAAGTACAGCCTCCATGGTCTCATAAGTCACAGGGATCATAGAAATGTCAATCACATCTAATAATCAAGTTATTTAAACATGTGCATGAAACCCCCTTTCCTAGACAAGTGCTCAAAGATGTTATGCTATTCTACAATCCAAGTTTGGAGGTGATGCTAGGATGTCCTATTAGGATAGTGCTCATTGGATGTGGGATGTTTCCGGGTGAGGACAAATCCAGGCCATGTAAGTGGGTGAGGTGGTAAGGGATGTTTGAGCAATGGGTGCAATGATGACAGGGAAATGTATGGCTTACTTGTGGGTGCCTCTTAAGAGGGTGAGTTGACCTTGTCATGGATGCAAATGTTTCCAAGCCCATTCATGCCTTTTGTATTTTTATCTTATTGATTTTTCTTCCAAGAGACTAGTTAGGGGACATTGCCCTGGCGTGGTGATCGGTGGTGACAATGTTACCCACAAGCATTTCATGGAAATGAGAAGGTTGGCTCGTGATGAGACCCCCTTTCTCTTGGCTATGCCACCAAGAGCCACTACCCTAGAATGGTAACTAGCTGAATGGTAGTGTCATATCGCTACATGCCCATGGACCTAATAGGTTGGATCATGTTGAGAACCCCTATCCTCCAACTAGGTCTTGATTTTATTATTTTTTTACAGGTCCCTTTGTTTCTTTCTGAGAAGCCTTTTATTTCTTTCTCGGGGATCCTTGGGCAAAGCATTTGAAGGTTTCATTCTTTTGGCATTTATATTTTTCCAGCTACTTTTACCCTATGGGCCTTTAGCCCCTTCTTCCCACAAGGTAAGGTAAAACCCTTTGCTAGCTTGGAAAACCCAATGCCCAAACCAATGTATGGGATATATAAGAGGGAAAAAAATTAAAAGTGGTAAGTATGGTGGGAATGGACGATGACCTTTCGTGAACCCCCCGAGTGACAACTCAAACCCTATGGGAACCAGCTTCCTAGGGCATCCTGTCACCCCCCCCAGGTGTGGTCAAGTGGAAAGGCAGAAGGTCCAAGCACATGTTAGAAGTAAAAATAATTAAATGGACATATTCAAATGTTTTTAGAATCAGAGTGACACGGACCATGATACCTAGACTCCTTACATCATGGAGCAAGACCCAATGTTCCTGGAGGACCAGGTCGATGGGATGGATGTTGTTACTGCTGACAAGGTGGAGGCACTGAAGAAGAGGAAGAAGGATGGACCCTCCAGGGCTAGGCTCAAGTCGATCTGGCTCTCGGTACTCCATGTCTAGGACCTATGGGCCTCGAGACATAATCTCCTTAGTTATCCCTAGGCTAGGGGATAACAAGACACATAACAGATCTTGGGTTAAGATGGATGTCTGAGTTAATTTTGTATATATAAGAAAACAAATAAGGGTTTGACGACAAAGCTGCAGAATTTTGAGAAAAGGAAAACAGATATGCCCACGACCATATTTACATATACAGATAAAATGATTACAAAGATTCCCAAGAACATATTTACATATACTAAGAAAATGAAGAAAGAAATTCCTGGGACCATAATTACCCACCTAAAAGTGAAGAGGCGTGTTATGAAGAAAAACTAAGCCAAAAAACAATATGACTACATACTAAGCATTCGACTCCATTGTGTACTCTGCAAACCCATAGCCTTTGTGTTTCTTGGAATCATTATCTCTTGGAAGTATGCAAATTCATGTTACTCGGTTCATCATCATCTAGTATTCAAGTAGAATGAATATAATGGTGGTGTTAGCCTTGAGAAGTATTCCTTATGTTGGATGTGGCTGAGGAATATAATTTCTTTGGAAACATAGACTATTATATTCATAAGTTATAATTGAAGTAGATGAATCTGCAGAGAAGCCTTAAAATAAAACGAATTCTTTGTTGGCGATCATCCTTAATCAACTTGTGCAGGTGAGCTTGTTGAGATGATTACTTATACTACATTTTAAAGAAATAGTCATTTTTGTTGTTGTTGTAATGATATTTTCATTTATTTTGAGTATTGTAGCTTAGTCAATGTTATGACTTTATTTCTAAATGCATATTTTATGATAGAGAATATATATAAAAAGACTACAGTGAAAATTTAACCAACTAGTTAAGAACCAAAAATCAAACAAATCCATAGGACTAACTCAAAGAAGTTGTTATAGACAAGTTTCTTAAAATAGGCTATGAATTGCTACTTGGAAAGGGTATAAAAAAGCTAACATGTGTCAATTATAAACAATTTTATACTTAGACAGGAAGAATAAATTGATGCTGTGCTATTTGATAGCATATCCTATTTGAAGCCAATAAATATTTTGCAGTTGAAATAACTTATAAGTTATTTTATCATGTAACAAGGGCATTTGACTTATTTGAAGGAAGTTAATACTTATTAAATCTGAATATACGTGTTCAAAACTTACTTTTTACTAGCTTAAGCTATTTTTATTTCCTCTTTTGAAATTACACTTAGTTGCGCTGATTGACCAATTTTTCCAATCTATATTAAAAGGAATGACAAGACATAAAAGACTAGGATGGTGACCTTTGGAGTCCTTATAAGAGAACAAGGGTGCAAAATCAAGGAAGGAAAGATTGGAAGACAAGGACATCAAGAGAGCTCTGTGGTTCTGAGGAAGAAATAGGGGAGAGTTGCCTTAAGGAGGCAAGTCGCTCCACATGAGAGGAATTGTGTTGCTTTGAGGTGGATTCGTTGGACATAGTTGGACAAACTTCTCTTGGGTTGATTTTGGTGAAGTCTAGAAACACGACTCTGTTGGAGGCATGTGTGAGGTAGAACCGAAATATGTGAAGTCTGCAGAAACAAAGAAACAAAGTCTATGGAAACAGAGTCTATGGAAACGTTTGAGGTGCACCGTAGGTGGCTGCAGAGACGATTGTGACAAATAGTCTTGGCGATGATCTATGTATGAGTGTATTGGTGAGGTGAGGTGAGTCATTTGACTCCACCCTGTTGTAAACCAAGTCGGTAGTGCTCATGTTGTAACTGTTTCGCAATAACAAAAACTTAGTCGGGTGTTAGGCATTGTTTGTGTTGCCCACACTATATCTGTGTTTGTCTTTCATTTGTTCCACAGTTCTCTTGGTTGCTCATGGATGTATGTTTAAACACGACTAAGTGTTAAAATAATTAACAAATGTCTAAGTATATAAGAGTCGCATTAGAGTAGGAGTGTGACTTGTCGGCAGCCTAGAATGGAATATGAGTATGCTCTAGGTGAAGAGACTTAATCTGGATGAGGTTACCTTGATATTGTTAAGCAACCAAGTAAAAAACATTGTAGTGCCGCAAGCCCTCAAGAAATGCACAATTACAAGATTTATCTAAACAATGTGTGGGGATATAACATTAGCAATGATACTTATATAGATGATTTTGGAAGGTTGTGTTTAGTTGAGCTTAAAGAAATATTATTTTTCAACTTTGTATTCTATCTAAAATTTTGAAATTAACAAAATTATAGATTCCATTTATTAAAAAATCCTAGCATAAAATTAACAATTGACTTTCAGTGTCTAGTTGAGCTCTCCAATGGCCAAAGGAAACCTCCGAATGTCATTACGTCGAAAGCGTACACCTATTCACCATGAGCACATTTAATAGGTTTTTAGTGTTTAATTAGATTTGTATGAGCAAGATTAAATATTGATGGAATATTCTTAGTAGTCCCAATAAATTAATAGTTGTGATTTCAATCACTAACTTTCTCACTATTATAAAGACATCATTTTGCATGTTTATTTTTTTACTTTTACTTAATCATATTTAAAATTTACTATGGTGGCTAGCTGTTTTGAGGGTTTCATTTTCTAGGCCAACCTAAACCTTTGGCCTTCACCAGCCACGTTTGGACACATTACCTCCTTCCAGCCAACTCCTTCAAACTCTTTCCGTTGGGTCGTTTCTCTTTCCCAACAATTCAAGTTTTGCAAGCCATGCCATCCTTTCAACATTCACCAACCACAAATTTGTGAATGCGCTAGTTCCTATCACTTTTATATATTTATATCCCATCACGGCGCCTCTTTTCCGTACTTGCGTGTGGGCTCTCCTTTATCCAGCGGATGATTCATTGCTCCTTGGATGTTGAGCTACTTCTCTGACTACAGTCTTCCATCCTTGTCTTCTTCTCTGACTAGTCTTCCATTTCTGCTTGCGCCCTATCTTATGCACTGTTGGCCACATGCAAACAGTGCGATTTCTCACCACAAATTGCTCAAAAATTTACTTATGATTTTTTTGGTTTAAATTATGGGACAACAATTTGAAGACATTAATAATCTTAATACAGAACTTATAACCTTTTCACACAAATTCCATTGATTATTGGATACACGTATCGGATTTGCAGCGACGGCACAACTTCCACGAGGCGATATGATTTCCTCTTTTTCAGAACTATCACAAATTCCAGGACGAGCTCACAGCTCCCCAAACAGCCAAGCGTTCAGATGTAATTTTGCAGATCTCACAAAAGTATCTTGACTATACTATGGATTTTTCCAAACTAGTTTAAATTAATTTTAATTTTGGATTTATCATGTTTCTAGAATCATTAAATCTTTTAAATTTTGTATTAAAAAAAATGCATATAAAAAGATTAGATATATAATAA
>JZKD02S2341858.1:267794-291422 GCA_000966675.3 Picea glauca
TTTTTCTTGACCACTTCTGTGTAAGTGCGTCTCGCATCCCGATCCAATGCATCTCGATCTTCAGCTTTCAGCAAGGTAACTCCATCTTCGACAATCTCTAAGCATTCATGACAGCGCAAAAAAACTTTCATCTTGGCTACCCAAGTGCTATGATTCGACCCGTTCAAAGCAGGTGCTTGCATGAGAGCCTGGTTGCTCATGCTGGCCATTTTCTGCTCAAAAAAATTATATACCGGCGGCTAAAAAACAAATTGCACAGAAAAAAAAACAGATTTGCAATTCTTACAGAGCTTGCTGGACAGAGGCTGGATCTGCAGCCTGCTCTGATACCATGAAAACGGACCTGCAAAACAGAAAATGAAGTGCAGAACAGAATGCAAAAAACACCACACAAATCTCATTATTGAATTGGTATATAAAAAGAATTACATGCAAAGGGAAAGCTTCATAAACAAGGAAGAGTATCACTCAACACAGCGATAAAAACAAGAAACCAAACAACTGTAAGTTAATTAATTTGATTGAGCGATCAAAGGAGCGATTGCTCAACTTATTCGTCTAACACATGTCTGGTTACCCAATATCAACAATCATAAAACTTTAGTTAGCAAGGGTTCATGGATGCAAGGGTTCATAAATGCAATTGAGATTTAAGGAAATATCCACTTGGAAGAAGAGATTCATAACCATACTCCTTCGACGAGAAACTTCATGTCTTTAGCCAAAATATGATTCTTTCTTCCGCTGACGATCTCAAGTACAAGTACCCCAAAGCTGAATACATCTGCTTTCTCTGTTAGCTGTCCGCGTAAGGCGTACTCAGGCGCCATGTAACCTCTGCACAATGTCATCATATGCTATGAAATCTCCATGTCTTAACCCTTTTAAAATTATAAAATCCATTTTCAGATACACGAGTTGTAATTTATTAAATGAGATGAGGACTGATGGGATGGTAGAGAGAATTCTTACATTGTTCCTGCAATTCCAGTGCTAACGTGAGTTCGATCTTCTGCGAAGAATTTGGCTAATCCAAAGTCTGTTATTTTGGGTCTAAGTTTATTATCGAGTAAAATATTGCTTGCTTTAATATCTCTGTGGATGATCCGAATCTCGGACTCTTCGTTAAGATATGCCAACCCACGGGCAGTTCCAACTATGATTTCATGCCTCTCATTCCAGTTAAGTAGATGTCGTTTTGTTGTATCTACAATTAATAGAAAAAAAAAGCATTAGCAAGCTACAAATACAAACTCAAACAAATCCAGGATCCATGTAGCAATTCAAAAGTTAAAAGATGGAGAAGAAACCGAATAAAATCTTGTCGAGACTACTGTTTGGAAGATATTCATAAACTTGTAGCCTTTCTGAGCCTTCAAAGGAGCAACCAAGCAATTTCACTAGATTTCTGTGCTGAATACAGCTGATGAGATTTGCTTCATTCAGAAATTCAGCGTCTCCTTGACTTGAACCTATGTAGAGCCGTTTAACTGCAACAACTCTGCCATCTGGGTGATCCCCCTGCAAATCAATAAACTTAATGGTTCCAAAATTGTTTCTATTTTACATGTTTTTTTCCATTAATAAATGAACTACCGATTTCAGGGCCAGTGGTTCGAGAAATCTGTTCCCAACGTTTCCGTCTCGAGACAAAATTCCATTTGCAAAGCCCTATGACTGCAATCGATCCAACCGCAGCAGCTACTACGCCGAGAATTATCCGAAGCACGTTAGATCTTTTGCCTACTGTAAATTTGCAAAAGCATTATCGGCTAACTGGGTGTGATAAATATTTGACCAAAATTAAACCCTTATTATCCGTTAATTGGCTGTGTTAAATATTTGACCAAAATGAAACCCTTACAAAACCGATGTATTACTTATCATCATAAATTATGTGCAATAAACTACCTAACGATTGCAGAGGGGGCGACGGCAACGGCGAAAGAATGCTCCCTTTTTTCCCTAATGCGAATTTGCAAAAATATTGTTAGTACATTGAAATGACATCGTTACAAAACCGGTAAATTCCTTATTGTCGTAAACTTTGTGAAAAGAAATACCGGAGGATGATGGTCGACTCTCTCCTGGCGCGTGCGCCGGCGCCGGCGAGAGGATGGAAACGTTGAAAAAAGGATAAACCTCGAAACGCAATTGGCAATTCGTAGATAAGAATTTTGCTCCAAATGACCCATTCCCACAATATCTCGCGAATATAGCTGGCAAGGGAAAATTTAAGCACTCCCGGCAGATATCTCCGGATATATCTTTAAAACACTCCGCTAGGCTGTAGATCTTAAACGAAGGGAAAGAATCTGCCCGGACAATATTTGCATCAAAGAGTTTGGGACTTTGTGCAGCTGTATTGGACATATTTGTGAGCTGGTTCTCAGCAGCTTTTGTGAACTTCTCTGGATTACTGGCGTTTTCTTTGCTGCAGATATAAACATTCAGGCTGCTGTAACTACTATCGTTGTAAAAATTATAACTGTCGTAACGTAAGAGGCAGCCGTTTAGTTGAATGAATCCAGAAGTGTTGTTGCATTCCTGAACAAGACTTGCTTTCGCCGTTGCTGCACGCAGTTCGCACTCGGAAGAACCTACATCTCACCTGCACTGGACAAGCCCATAAACCGTACTATTGCTGTTTTGCCCCTCATCAACCCTAGAGGTATTGAATCCGCTCGAAGAAACGTTCCCCACCAATGAATCCAAAACGTGGTTCAGATTACGCTGGAAGGCGCTATTGGTCCAAGATTCAGTTTTGACGCTAATCCCACAACCACGCCAAATCTCACCTGTATAATCCTCCTGTTGATCAGCTACTGGGAAATACAGAAGCGTCCATACACCGACGATCAGTAACATGCAGTTGATTAATTGTTTCATCTTCATAGCCATCTCGTATTTTGAATTTGACGAGTGAGGTGTTCCTATAATACATGAATGGCGTTGCAAAGTTCAGGTTATAGTATTTATGTACGCTTTCATACCCTTCACCGTCAGCGCCAGGTCGTCGCAAGTGGCTTTCTGGGATTTAGCGTGGAACTGACTCGGGGACGGACGATGAAAAATCATTTAGAAGCGTGAACGACTTGCCTTCTCGGGCGGACTAATTTTTTTTAGAAGCGTGAACAACTTGCCTTCTCGGGCAGACTAATGTTTCGCCTATGCTGTCTTTTCCTGTCACGCGGTCGTCGGTCCACGGCCGTGAAAAACGCAAAGCTATGTTTTTTATTTCAAAGGTTTTCCAACCTTTTTTTGGAAACAACAATAAAACTAGCACAGCCACATAATTGTGGTTGTGGCTATGAACACCGGATTTGATTTGCAGACAAACCCTAACACTAGTCATCGTTTGAATTTTGAAGCCATTAAAGATGCCGTCTCGCTGAAAGTTAAATTTGACAATTTCCTCCCTATTATTATATTATTACTGTGAAAAACAAAAAACAAAATTCATTAATCTATTAAAGAGTTACTCTCGCTGCTATTTCTTAAATATAAATCAATTAATTTACAAAACTGTTTATTTTATTAATAAACTTTATTATTATTGTGAAAAAACAAAAAAACTAAATTTATTAATAATAAAAAGTTAAAAAAAATTCATTAATAATAAAAAGTTAAAAAAAAAAAATTCATAATTCGTTAAACTGATTGAAAAAACCACATTAAATAATTCATTAATAAAAAGTTAAAAAAAAAAATCATAATTCATTAAACTGATTGAAAAAACCAAATTAAATAATTCATTAATGAACTGAATAGTTACATATGAAAGAATGTGGCTGGCTGCTATAATTACTTACTCATTTGCGGCTGGTTGCTGAAGAATATGAAAAGATGCGGTTGGCTGCTATAATTACTTATAGCATTAGGCAAAGGCAATTATGGCAGCTTCCATTGAAACTAATGGTATGGTAAGGCTGCCATTGAAATGGATGGTAATTATGCGGCTGACAGTCATAAGTAATTAGGTAAAGGTAATTATTGCGATTGTCATAAGTAATTTGGTAAAGGTAATTATCCTAGTTGTCATTGTAGGTGTTGTAGGTGTATGGTAGATATGGTAGTGGTACAAATGTAAATTTAATAATGTAAAATGTTAAAAGTGAATAGTGAAATAATTTTTTACTTTCAAGTAAGTTTGTTAATCATTTGAACATGGTAATTAGATGGTTATACAGTAATTTTTTAATCATATTAAGTAAATGTTAAAATGTAAATAGGTTAACTGACACCTTTAAAAATGTTAGAAAGTTATCAACATGAGATCTCATTCATTGATTTTGAAGGATGACTAAGAATATGCATACGATTTTGAAGGATCTCATTCATTGATTTTGAAGGATGACTAAGAATATGCTAGAATCCGGTGATGTAAATAATGATAAAATCTCTATCTTTTGTTGTTTAAATTGCGGTGAGTAGCATGACATGACATTCCATAAAACAACTCATAATTAGCCTTAGCCTATATATGATCATGATAATGATAGGTGATATAACATAATTACAGATAGTTTTTTAGATATAACAAAATTATGTATGATGTAATAAGTTAATGAATATCCAATGGATATAATGAAAAATACACATTGTGAAATTATTGAGGTTATAACATGGTGCACATGAATTGCCTAAAGTGATTAAAATGATTAAACTTGAGCATAGACTATGAGGTAGGCACTCAAATGAAACTGACTAAGATTATTAAAGTGGGGCATTGATTATGGAACACTAAGATTATTAAAGTGGGGCATTGATTATGGAGCACTAAAATCATCATATTTTTGCTAAGCTCGATACTATGTTTTGATCGTTCTTCAAAAAACTAATTGGATCGCCTTAAAATTGACCAAATTCCCAAAGATAGAATTTTATGGCAAAATTCTCATCATAGAAATTAAACTTTAAATTCCAACATAATTCCTACCAAATTTAAAGCTCATTTAACTTTAAAAAACATATGAATACCTCTTATCCTACACTATAAACTAGCAATTTAACATATATCTCAAAGACCAACACCTTAATTTTTGAGATGAATATCTATTTCCCACATATTATAATTTATCAAACACTTATAACGAGAAACAACATAAAACCCACTCGTAGCATGGAGATCAAAATTCTAATGTAACATCTCGCTATGGTGCACTGAGGGAACTTATTCTTTGAGGACACTTGCTTGCAAGTGATCTGGATTATTATGCTATTAAAACATTTGATTTCGATTATGAGGCGTTATGGGTTGATGACATGTTGTTTTACTGCATTGACATAGACAGGTGCTATTGACTCGGTTTTACTGAGTGTGCAGGATTTTGGACCTCGAGGATGCAGAGGCATCGATGGAACCCCTTGGACTCTGGATCGAGTTGGGGAGTGTACCATTGGGGTTTGATTTTTTTACTGTGATATTAGTGCATCTGATTAGATGATATGATATGGATATATTCTGACATGATTCGTTGATGATGCAGGCTGACGATAGCTTGCTGACCAGACTCACATGTGGAGTAAAGGGGTCACACATGACTACTAGAGATGTTGAGGGAGAGGTGTGGACATCAGCCCTACCACAGCCTACTAGCACTCTCGCCGTGGCTCGAACTGTAGGTTAACGCTTACCTAGTTTGAGAGGACCCACGATGTCGTGAGGGCAGACTGCGACAAACACTCACGATGATTCTAAGGGTATGAAATAAGGAGGGGGCCTTATTCTTTAGAGGCCCTTAGTCTCCCACAAGTTCAACTGGAAAAGTATTGACTCCAGTGGCTTTTTATGTCTAGCAATTCAGTCAAGAGGCGAGTGGCACCCCTGGAGCATGTGGTGCGTCATGAAGGGTACGTCATGCAAGAAAAATGGAAAGAGACGAATGACACCCTTTGAGCATGTAGTGCGTCTTGAAGGGCACGTCGCACAAGGGAAGCAGATTAAGGCGAGTGGCACCCTTGGAGCACCTAGTACGTCCTGAACAGCACGTCATGTTGTTAATGATAAATGAATGAACCTATATGGCCTTAGGACGAATAACGTGTTAAGAATTTTTAAAAAACAAATTCCCTAATAAAATGTCGCCCAACACGAAAATTTAAGGTCTAAGTCTAAATTATGCTAGTGGTAAAATTTTATCTATCTATCTATCTATCTATCTATCTATCTATCTATCTATCTATATATATATATATATAAACAACATAAATAATAATTATACTCTTCTTTAAATCTTGTAACAATAAGGGGGTAAGCAATTTAAATGATTCATAAAAATCTGTTAGGATAAAATTAAAAAAAAAAAAAGAAATAATTGTTTTATTATTTATGATAATTTAAAATTATTAACTAAAAGGGGAAAAAGGAAAAATGGGGTTAATTTCTACACCTGCCAATTTGAGTCATAAATGAAAAGGGGAAAGAGGGAAATCTAAAATATTTAGGAAACTAGGAAAAGAGGGAAACATAAGAAGAAAAGGGAAACCCAAGGGAAAAAGCAGAAAGTCAAACTTAGTAAGGTATCTACCATTAAGAACTTTCTAATTTAAAATTGAACTAGAAAATTGATAATGGGGAATGTCATTAAAACCTGTAAGAGAATTTGCGGACACCTAGGAGCGATTCTAGAAGTGACTCTAGGTGGGTGAGGGAAATAAGGGAAATTAATTAATTAAAGAAATTAATTTGTTGAGGAATGAAGGGGATGGGTGACACTTGTACGAGGAGGAATTTTTAGGATTTAATTTTTAAAAACTTAATTAAATGAGATTTTAGGAAACTAAGGGACTTCGAAACTCTATATAATGAAGGGAGGAGAAATATGAAGGATCTCTTCTATTTGCGTAACGTTGCGCTGCAGAAATTTCTACTTGACTGACTTAGCTTGTGGGAGTTCGGATACCCATCTCGGTGAGGAGTGGTAGCACGGCCTTGTGAGGCAAGTTGGGAGCTAGCTGAATCTATGGATAGTGTGGGTGGCCCCTTTGCGGCTTGGGGGTCTAAGGGGGAAGAAGAGTACCCCTAACATTGGTTGGGAGGTACCGGTGAAGTCTCCCCGGTTGGCAAGCAGGAGTTGCACGGAGTGTGCGAGACGTCACTCAGAGCGGACGATTAAACAACGATATGCTCTCTTCATTTTTGTACGGTAGATTGTGGTAGGATTTATGCTTTGATCTGCATGTTTATTGGAGTAAGTAAACTGATTGTCTAGATTGATGAATGGAATTTTTCTTAGCCTAGCTCGATGATTGATTGACTCCCATGGCCTTCGTTTCCCTGCATGTCTTGACCACCTTGTGGTGTTCGATTGTGACCTTTGTGGTTGTTTGCCTTCATCCCTAGCTCATCAGTCCACGCCTGAGTAGTCGGTCAGGAGCCTGATCTACGATCATCACTTCGGCATTAATAGACCTATGGATCTCAACGCCTTGTTTTTTTGTGTGTGGATGATGAGCAAAGGATGTTCCTGTCAGCCGTCTACCTATGTTGCTTGTCCTTGGTTGATTGTTGTCTTGTGCCTTGATGCAGATATTTGACCTGACAATTTATTAATTGATGGTGAGAGTCTATCTTTTTCCCTGTCTGTTTTTTTTATAATTGACATCCTGGCAATGGAAAAACGTTTTTAAATTCCCTGTCTGCATTTTGATATTTGGCATCCTGGCCATGGAAAAATGTTTTTAAATTCCCTGTCTATGTTTTTTATAATTGGCATCCTGGCAATGGAAAAACGTTTTTAAATTCCCTAACTGTGTTTTGATATTTGGCATACTGGCAATGAAAAGATGTTTTTAAATTCCTTGTCTGCATTTTTGATATTTGGCATCCTGGCAGTGGAAAAACGTGTTAATTTCTTAGTCTGTGTTTTTATATTTGGTACACTGGAAGTGGAAAGGCGATTTTGCATAAAAAATATTGTGGTGTGAATACATTTTTTTCTCTGTGATTACCCCATTCCGTTTTTATTATGTTTGCTCCATTCTGATTTTCTACATTTCGATTTGCACCATTCCATTTTTAATTGACAGTATCGCCCCATTTCATTTATATATTATTTGTGACTTGACTGAAATTACCAACGTGTGTCAGCCTTCATCGGTGTGTTTTTATCACTAATTGCAAGACATCTTTATCGCTGATTACAGCCTATTATCCGTTGAAATTAATCACCATGTTTTTCCCTTATTTGTGTAATGTTTTGGCTAACTGCGTTTGCTGATGTGTGGCACAACTAATTGCCCTTAAAATTTTGAGTGTGGGTGTTGTTGATTGGGTACGATTTGCCATCAATTGTTTATTGTGTTTTGATCATGTGGGGGACAACGATACTCCTTCAAAACTGTGACTGCATTGATGGGGAATGACCATGAGTTGGTCCTTCTATTGTTGTATTGTTTTTTTTTATCTTCCTTCAATTTTGGGTACCCAACTTTCTCATTGCCAACCATAATTGCTACAACGATGCCCTCGTTCCATTAATTGTCATGTTATTTACCTCGTTATTGTTGTAACAATTGTTTTGATTGACATGTTAATCACCTTGTTATTTCTATGTTAATTGTTTTGTTAACAATCATGTAATTTGCCTCGTTATTGCTATAATAATTGTTGTGATTGACATGTTAATCGCCTTGTTATTTCTATGTTAATTGTTATGTTAACAGTCATGTAATTTGCCTTGCTATTTGCTAGATTAATTGTTGAGTTAATTGACATGTTAATCGCCTTGTTATTGCTATGTTAATTGTTATATAAACAATCATGTAAATTGATTTGTTTCTGTTGAATTAATCGTTATGTTAATTGTTACATTAAGTGCCTTGGTAATTGTTATATTAATCGTTATGTAACTGCTATGTTAATTGCCTTGTCAAATTTCTACAGCGATATTAATAGTTAGCAGTTTCCTTCTCAATGTTAATAAGACAACTAGTACTGTTAGTTCTATCATTATAGCTAGACTACATGTCGAGGTTTAATTGTTCTTAAGTGTGATGATGGTAGCGTTCTACTTTAAGATTGTTAATTTTATTATTTAAGTTAATGGCTAGTTAGATGGAGATTTTGGACTAATATAGAATTGTCCATTTGGGTTGTAATAATGATTAAATTTAGATTGGTGAGTAAGGACTAGATTGCCAATTTTAGACTTGCTAAATTGATTTATAATTGCGGATAGATTGTATTTATAATTATAGTTCTAGTATTGATTACTTAGACTTTCTAGATTGATGGTATTAACTTAAATTAGCGGGGGCATCAATGACAATTTGCATTTTAGACGTGCCCCGTTTAGAATAAATAGATGGTAATCTTGACTAGTTTAGACTGGGTGATTGCTTGGGTCGTGGACGATGTCATGTATTGGCTTGTGTCATCCCTTGTCTTCGTCCTCTGGATTTTTTCCAACCTATTGTTGGGGTATGGGTGTGGTTTTCCTCCCAGTATTCGGTTTCTAGCGCGTCAGTTTTATCTAGATTCTTTGGTCCAGATAGGATGTGTTGCGCCAAGGTTATTGATGCATCTATCATCTAGGAACGACATGAATCCTAATAAGGGGATCATGGTGCACGCTGGGGGATAGCGGCGAATGATATCTTGGACAGAGTAGGTGCTTTTTGTGTGAGTGTTTTCGAGTGCGCAAATTGCTCTTGGCGCAAGGGCCGAATGCCTTCAAGCGTTAGGTCTGTGCACCTTGAGGTTCTAGTCTTTGTTCGTCTAGGTTGTGATGTCGAGATGGGGATGTTTTCCCTTAGCTTGTAGGCATGGTCATCTTATGCAGGGAGGGTAGTCGTCCTCCTTGTTATCATGCACATGTTTTGTCAGTGGTCCTTGAGCTTGTGTGTGGTTTCATAGTAACATGTTTCCTGGACTGCGTGCTTGCGTTCATTGTCAATGGTGTGGTTAAAATGTTGTCGTCGTCGCCTTCTTTCCTCTTAACTCCTAAAAATAAAAATAAAAATGATGCAGGAGCATCGCCAGCATCAAGCGAGCATGGGACAAAAACCAATGCATTTTGGCACATGATGAAATGTTTGAAATATTTTGAAGTTTGATATGCCAAACATAAATGAAACAATTAAGAAAGGGTGTACTCGTAGATTGTAATTAGACATTTAGCGTCCCGCTCTTGTCTGAAGGACTAAGAGGCATTTATACTAGTAAATGTAAGTAGGTAGCTTTGAATTCTTAGATTAGATAGTTTTAGGAGCCGGAGGGAAAACGGATATAGACACCCTCACTTGTATCATTGTAACATTAGCAGCATAATCAATCAAGAGAGCATAGAGAAGAAGCAGAGAGCTGTGTAGAAGAACCCCATGTACAGAAGTTCTGGATTAATACAAAGATCTTTAGTTCAGACTGATGGTGTTCAATTGCTTTCTGTGTTTGTACATGCTGATTGATATATGCTTGTTTACTCTCTATTATACATTTTCTTTGATGTGTGAATGTATGATTTCATGTTGAATGTCTGAAATATGAAGAGAGGGAGAGTAAAGAATGAGTTTCAATTGTTTCTCTGTATGAGCAAGAGTTTTCCTGCAAGGAGTGCAACGAATTTGTCCGCAAGGTGTGCGTTGATAGAAGTCAGAGTTTGTCTTTGCAAGCTTAGGAGGGATAACATTGTTCTCATTCTCGTAGAAGTGCAAGTTAAGCACAGGATCCGTGCAAGGAGTGCGCAAGACGAGTGAAGTCTCAGAGTTACAACCTAAGCGAAATTGTTGAAAGACCGTTGTCGTAGGGAGTGCACATAGTCAAAGAGGTTCAAATACTTGGAAGTATTTGAAGAATTGCCACAAGGAGTGCATGTAGGAGTCTTCTTGAAGAATTGAGTTGTGGAGAAAGCTCAAGAGGGCTAGTGCCTTGAAGAATTGTAAGAAGGCGCAGCGACGTTGTTTTGCAGGTGGTTAAGTTTCGTGAAAGAACACTTTGTTCATTTCACAGGAATCGTCAAGGAGGAATTGGACGGTCGGAATTCTCCGAGGGGAATTCACGAAGTCCCAAGAACTGTCAAACCTTGCAGAGGAGCAAGAAGGTTAGAGTGAGTGTTTTTCTAAGTGCAAGCTTAGGAGAAATCGGGCCGTAGGATTTGAACCAACAGGGGCCGTTGGATCACTCACGAAATCTCATTTACGGGTTTCGTGAGTTGGAGAACTGAAAGCCTTGCCTCAAGATTCGCAAGGTCACGAAAGGTGAAGTCCCAAAGGGGTGAAAGGGTTTGTGTGGGCTAGTTATTAGTGAAGCACATTGGAACTCAGTATTTCGAGGTTTCATGGGTTGAAGAGATGAAAGTTCAGCATCAGGATTCGCGAAGTCATGAAGTCCAAAACTCCAAAAAGGCGGAAAGTTCCATCATGGGACCTGTGTTGACGACGTGTCATAATTTAACCTTTTCGGCATATTGGAGGATAAGAGGTCGAGACTTTTGTCCTGAAAGTCCCGAAGTCATGAAACCGCAAAAGAATCTGAGCCGTCCATTAGAAGGAGGATACGTGTTGCAAAATCACCCATATCGGGGATTCAGACATCGGAGGTCAGAAAGGGAAGTCCTTCAACTTTGTGAGTGGAGAAGTTGTGAGAAAATCGTAGCCGTCCATCAAAGGAGGACAGGTGGCAGAGATCTAGGGATCTCGTGAACTTGGAGGTTTGAAGGGTGAGAGCCCAAGAGTTGGGTGCTCCAAGTCGCAAAGTCGCGAAATCACGAGGAGTGAGGATAGCCGTCGGATCCAGGTCATGGGAGCACCATTGGATCAGCAACCCCATCGCATTTTGCACATTCGAGGGTTTGGGGGTTGAAAGGAGTCGCTTTTGACATCAGAAGTCGTGAAGTGCCGAAAGTCGGGCATGAGGGACACGTGGCAGAACCACGAAGTGGGCCCGAGAATTAGACTGCCGGACACACATCACCTAGTGAAGGAGTCAACACCCATTGACCTCTCGTGTCTTAGGGATTCGTGAGATAAGGGAACGAGAGTTCAACGCTTCGACTCGTGAAATTGCGAGTAGCGAGAACGCGAGAAGAAAAGTCAACATTGTTTCTCGGGGTTTCATGAAAGGAAGGTGTCAAGGTTTGACGCCACAACATGTGAAGTGTCAAGTAGCGAGAGGAGCTAGTGTGAAGCTTAGCTGGTGGTCACGCGTAGAGGGTGCTGACGAAAGAAGAGATATACCCATTTCATGATCTCGGGTATCACGAGATTGGAGAGGAAGAGTCGGGAGTCACGACTCGTGAACTCGCGAGATTGTGAGCTGCAAAAAGGACCTATGGATCGATAAATTGCAAATTCCAGCAAGAAATCGAAAGGAGCCGCTTCGACTCAAGGGGATAGAGAACGATCCTGTGAGCAGATCTCGGTTTGAGGGCCGATAGGTCTACGTCAGTGTGGTATCAGAGCTTGACTCTATTTGCATATTTCAAATAGGGAAAGTGAGAAAGAAAATCTCAGCCATGCCACCGAGAAGAAGGGACAGGCAAACACCCGATCCGCCAGAGGAAAGGGAAATGCCAAGAGGAAGGGGTAGGCAGGTGCCAAATCCAGCCATGGAGAGAGAGATGCATGACATACGTGCCAGACTCGTGGACATGGAGATAGCTCAGAGGCACACAGTTGGTGTTGGAGATGTCAGTGAGTCTGAAAGTGAAGATGAAGCTAGACATGAAGGATAAGAAGTTACAACAGAGGATGCAGCAAATGAACGCCTACTTAGGGTTGTTGCAAGAATGGGTGGTAGAGAAAAAATGGACATTCTAGTATATGAAGGAATCCTAGGTGCTGAATAGCTTCTAGACTGGATTATAGCTCTGGACACATATTTTGACTATGAAGATGTCAAGGAAGACAAAAAAGTCAAACATGTTTTCATAAGATTGAAAGGACATGCAACGTTGTGGTGGGATGAACTACAAGCTGACAGACGCTGCAAAGGCAAGCAGAAGATCAAGAGTTGGGATAGGATGATCGCGAAGATGAAAGCGAAATTCATTCCCAAGGATTACCAAATTACTCTATTTTGGAGAATGCAAAATTTGAGACAGAAGCTGATGTTAGTGAAGGAGTACACTGAAGAATTCTACAGGTTGAACATCAGGGCAGGTCATCACGAAAGTGATGATGAAAAGGTTGTTAGGTACATGAATGGTCTGAGATACGACATTCAGGCTGAGATGAGCATGATGACCATCTGAACTGTGGAAGATGCTTATTAGATGGCTCTAAAGGCTGAAGAGAATCTGAGTCGAAAACAAAGTCAAAGAGGCCGAGGCAGCAGTCAGCCCAAAGGAAAATTAGTTGCCCAGGATAGAAATCAGAAACCCAAGGAAGAGTGGAAGAAACCTCAAAATCGGACTGAGAGAGGTGGAAGCTCATAGAGAGGGAAGCATACCGAACAGAGAGGTCAGTATGCTGATGGAAACATTTTTTCTCGTACTAGAGGTAGAGGAAGAGGAAGAGGTGGACTGGTGAAATGCTTCACATGTGGAAAGAATGGACACAAGTCTTATGAATGTCTAGATAAGATGAAAGAAGGTAGTGAAACTCACATTTCTGAAGCACAAAGAAGGAATGTTGAGGCAGAAGATGCTGAAGGCGAAAGATCATTGATGATGCGAAAAGTTCTCTTAACATCAGAGAAGGAGGTGGAGAGTTCGGTCCAAAGGAATAGACTTTTTCGGACCGCTTGCAAGACCAAAGAATGGGAATGCAAAGTCATCATGGGCAGTGGTAGCATAGATAATCTAGTTTCTACAGAGATGGTAGAAAATCTGGAGTTGGAGATGATTGAACATCCAAGCCCATGCAGAGTTTCGTGGCTACAAAAAGGACATCAGGTAAATGTTACTAAACAATGTTTGGTTGAGTTTAAAATAGGAGGGTATAAAGATGAAATACTTTGTGATGTTATTCCCATGGATGTTTTTCATCTATTGTTGGGTAGACCGTGGCAATATGAAAGAAATGTGATTCATGATGGGAGGAAGAACACATACACCCGAGAGAAGAATGGGGTAACTCACATGTTGCTTCCAATAAAATATAAGGAGGTGAAACCTGAAGTAAGAAACACTGTACTTCTCATGAGTGGGAAGGAACTTCTTACAGAGGTTAAGAAGAAGGAGGAACCACAATTCATTGTGGTCGGGAAGCTTAAGATTGGTTTAACCAGTACAAGGGTAGATAATTTACCGGAAGAGGTTTATAAAATGTTGGAAGAGTTTGTTGACATAGTAGTGGACGAACCACCTCGTTCCTTGCCACCAATAAGAAGTGTGAGTCATCATATTGATCTCATACCCAGAGCTAGTTTGCCAAATAAAGCAGCATACAAATTGACGCCGTGGAAGAATGAAGAAGTCAAAAGACAAGTCTGGACAAAGACTTAATGGACAAAGGGTTGGTTAGAGAAAGCTTGAGTCCATGTGTTGTTCCGACAGTGCTCAGTCTGAGGCTGGAGGATGTGTACTAACTCAAGAGAAATTAATAAGATAACCATCAGGTATAGATTTCCATTGCCAAGAATGGATGATTTGATGGATTTCTTAAGTGGGGCCAAATTTTTTTCAAAGATTGATTTGAAAAGTGGATATCACCAGATTCGTATGAGAGAAGGTGGTGAATGGAAGACAGCCTTCAATACTAACGAAGGGTTGTATGAATGGCTTGTTATGCTGTTTGGCTTAACGAATGTGCCAAGTACCTTCATGAGATTGATGAATGAAGTCCTGAAATATTTCATCGAAAAATTTGTCATTGTGTATCTTGATGACATACTGATTTTCAGTAAAATAGAGGCAGAGCATATGAAACATTTGGCTACAGTGATGCAGAGGCTACAACAAGAGAAGTTGCTGATAAACATGAATAAATCCTCATTCATGAAGACAGAGCTCATTTATTTGGGTTTTGTTATTTCTGTAGATAAGTTGAGGATGGATCCAGATAAGGTGGAGGTAATTAAGAATTGGCCATCACTAAAGAGTATATCTGAGGTTTGAAGTTTTCATGGATTGGCTAGTTTCTACTGGAAGTTCATCAGGAATTTCAGTGGAATTAGTGCACCAATGATATAGTGAAGAAAATACATAAGTCTTTTCACTGGACAGAAGAGGCTGAGAAAAGTTTTAATTTGTTGAAAAGGAAAATCACGGAACAACCAATTTTGGTGTTGCCAGATTTCAAAAAGACATTTCAGGTAAAATGCGATGCAAGTGGATTTGCAATAGGGGCAATCTTGAGCCAAGAAGACAGGCCAATAGCATACTTCAGTGAGAAGCTGAATGAAGAGAAAGTGAAATACTCCACGTATGACAAAGAGTTCTATGCTATTATTCAGGCATTGAAGAAATGGAGACATTACTTAATCCCGAAGGAGTTTGACTTATACAGTGACAATCATGCTTTGCAATTTGTGACTCAACAGGAGAAGTTGAATCAAAGACATGTTAAATGGGTTGAATACATGCAGAACTTTACCTTTGTAACTAAGAAAATTTCTAGAACTGCTAACAAAGTCGTTGATGCTTTGAGCATGAAATGTTTTCTCTTGCAGGAGTTCAAAGTCAAAACACTGGGTTTTGATGATCTCAGGGACATGTACAGAGATGATCCAAATTTTAAGGAGGCGTGTGAAGCAGCTGAGAACCCAATTCTCAGGGACAGAAGCCAGTGGACAGAATACATGATTCAGGATGGATTATTGTTTAAGGGTAATCAATTTTGTATTCCAAAATGCTCCATGAGGGAGAATATGCTGAAGGAGAAACACAGTGGAGGATTGGTCGGACATTTCGGTCATGACAAGACGTTCTCAAAGTTAAATGAGTCATATTTTTGGCCAGGAATGAGAGCAGACGTAAAAATATTCGTGGACAGATGTAGAATTTGTCAGCATTCAAAAGGAAAGAGGCAGAATGCAGGCTTTTATCAACCATTACCCATACCAGAGAGGCCATGGGATGCAGTAAGCATGGACTTCATATTAGGGTTGCCAAGAACTCAAAGAGGGTTTGAATCGATCTTTCTAGTGGTAGATAGATTTTCTAAGATGGCACACTTCATACCGTGTCAGAAAACTAGTGACGTAACTCACATTGTGAATTTGTTTTTCAAAGAGGTCATTCGACTTCACAGCTTACCAAGGAGCATAGTTTCAGATCGAGACACCAAGTTCGTGGGACACTTCTGGAGGACCTTATGGAAAAAGTTGGGAACAAACTTGTTGTTCAGTTCATCTTATCATCCTCAGACGGATGGATAGACAGAAGTTGTGAACATAATTTTGGGAGACTTGTTGAGGAGCTTGGTGACAGAACACCATAGTCAGTGGGACAATATTCTGCCACAGGCGGAATTTTCTTATAATGATTCAATCAACAGAAGCACAGGGAAAAGTCCATTCCAAATTGTTTATGGGACACAACCAAGAGGAGTATCTGAATTGAGGGATTCATAACAGGATGAGATAAGAAGTGCTAGTGCAGAAGATTTTTCCGAAGCAATGAAGGAACTTCACAGCCAGGTGAAGGAGCGGTTGCAGAACTCGAGCCAAGAGTATAAGTGAAGAGTAGATCAACACAAGAGACAACTTCAATTTGAGGTTGGTGATTTGATTCTAGCACATGTGAGAAAGGAAAGATTCCCGAAGGGGACATATAAAAAACTGAAGATGAAGAAGATCGGACCATGTAAGGTCTTGAAGAAATTTGGGGCAAATGCTTATGAGATTGAATTACCCGATGGGATTTGAATTTCTCCGATATTCAACATCTCAGATTTGTAACCTTACAAAGCTGAGGAAACCAAAGCAGGTAGTGAACAAATAGAGGTTTGGTGGACTAAACAGATACCAGTTGCAGAGAAGCCACAGATGGAAAGCATACTGGACAAAACAGTTAGCAAAAGGACCATAAGAAGGGAATATTTTGAATAATTGGTCAAGTGGAAGGGACATCCAGTTGAAGATGCTAGTTGGGAGAATGAAGAAGAGATCAAGAAGCATGGATAGACTGTGTGAGAGCTCATGGATAAGAGCCCATGAAAATTTTCAAGTGAGGGAGTATGATGCAGGAGCATCACCAACATCAAGCGAGGATGGGACAAACACCAATGCATTTTGGCACATGATGAATTGTTTGAAATATTTTGAAGTTTGATACACCAAACATAAATGAAACAATTAAGAAAGGGCGTACTCGTAGATTGTAATCATACCTTGAACGTCCCGCTCTCGTCTGAAGGACTAAGAGGCATTTATACTAGTAAATGTAAGTAGGTAGCTTTGAATTCTTAGATTAGACAGTTTTAGGAGTCGGAGGGAAAACGGATATAGACACCCTCACTTGTATCATTGTAACATTAGCATCATAATCAATCAAGAGAGCATAGAGAAGAAGAAGCAGAGAGATGTGTAGAAGAACCCCATGTATATAAGTTCTGGATTAATACAAAGATCTTTAGTTCAGACTCATGGTGTTCAATTGTTTTCTGTGTTTGTACATGTTGATTGATATATGCTTGTTTACTCTCTATTATACATTTTCTTTGATGTGTGAATGTATGATTTCATGTCGAATGTTTGAAATCTGAAGAGAGGGAGAGTAAAGAATGAGTTTCAATTGTTCCTCTGTCTGAGCAAGAGTTTTTCTGCAAGGAGTGCAGTGAATTTGTCCGCAAGGTGTGCATTGACAGAAGTCAGAGTTTGTCTCTACAAGCTCAGGAGGGATAACATTGTTCTCATTCTCGCAGAAGTGCAAGTTAAGCACATGAGCCGTGCAAGGAGTGCGTAGGCCGAGTGAATTCTCAGATTTACAACCCGAGCAAAACTGTTGAAAGACTGCTGTCGCAGGGAGTGCGCAGAGTCAAAGAGGTTCAAATACTTGGAAGTATTTGAAGAATTGATGCAAGGAGTGCATGCAGGAGTCTTCTTGAAGACTCGAGTTGTGGAGAAAGCTCAAGAGGGCTAGTGCCTTGAAGAATTGTAAGAAGGCGTAGCGACGTTGTTTTGCAGGTGTATAAGTTTCATGAAAGAACACTTTGTTCATTTCGCAGGAATCATCAAGGAGGAATTGGACGGTCGGAATTCTCCAAGGGGAATTCGAAAAGTCTTGAGAACCATCAGATCTTACAGAGGAGAAAGAAGGTTACAGTGAGTGTTTTTCTAAGTGCAAGCTCAGGAGAAATCAGGACGTAGAATTTGAACCAACAGGGGTCATTGGATCACTCACGAAATCTCATTTTAGGGTTTCGTGAGTTGGAGAACTGAAAGCCTTGCCTCAAGATTCGTGAGGTGGCGAAAGGCGAAGTCCTGAAGGGAAAAAAGGGTTTGGGGGTTTTGTGGGTTGAAGAGCCGAAAGTTCAACATCAGGATTCACGAAGTCGCGAAGTTAGAAACTCCAAAAAGGCGAGAAGTTCCATCGTGGGACCCATGTTGACGACGTGTCATAATTTCGCCATTTTGGCATATCAGAGGATAAGAGGTCGATACTTTTGTCCCAAAAGCCTCGAAGTCACGAAACCGTGAAAGAATCTGAGCTGTCCGTTAGAAGGAGGATACATGTCGCGAAATCACCCATATTGGGGATTCGAACATCGGAGGTCAGAAAGGGAACTCCTTCAACTTCATGAGTGGCAAAGTCACGAGAAAATTGTAGTCGTCCATCGAAGGAGGACAAGTGGCAGAGATCTAGGGATCTCGCGAAATCGGAGGTTTGGAGGGTGAGAGCCCAAGAGTTGGGTGCTCCAAGTCGTGAAGTCGTGAAATCGTAAGGAGCGAGGATAGCCATTGGATCCAGGTCACGGGAGGACCAATGGATCAGGAACCCCATTGCATTTCACGCATTCGGGCATTCGGGGGTTGAAAGGATTTGCTTTCGACATCAGAAGTTGCGAAGTGCCGAAAGCCGGGCACGATGGACACGTGGAAGAGCCACAAAGTGGGCCTGGGAAGTAGATCGGAGGACACACGTCACCTAGTGAAGGAGTCAACACCCATTGACCTCTCGCATCTCAGGGATTCGTGAGATAAGCGAACGAGAGTTCAACCCTTCAACTCGCAAAATCGCGAGTAGCAAGAACATGAGAAGAAAAGTCAACATCGTTTCTCGGGGTTTCGTGAAAGGAAGGTGTCAAGGTTGGACACCACAACATGCGAAGTGCCGAGTAGCGAGAGGAGCTAGCATGAAGCTTAGCCAATGGTCACGCGTAAAGGGCACTGACGAAAGAAGAGCTATACCCATTTCATGATCTCAGGTATCGTGAGATTGGAGAGGAAGAGTCGGGAGTCACAACTTGCAAACTCGTGAGATTACGAGCTGTGAAAAGAACCCGTGGATTGATAAATTGCAGATTCCAGCAAGAAATCGAAAGGAGCCGCTTCGACTCAGGGGGATAGAGAACGATCCTGTGAGTGGATATCGGTCCGAGGGACAATAGGTATGCGTAAAAAAATAACATTTATTCGCTTGTTGTCATAATGATGGGGTCATTACATCTAATAACTTTTAATAGGTAATAAAATATGTTGCAAACATAAATTTGTACAAGGAAAACATCGAACAAATATACTACAACTTGTTAGTAGTTACTAACATGACATAGTGGTGGTTCAAAGTGTTGAACCAAATGTATTTAAGTTTGCCTCAATGTCATTATTATGTCCCTTCCATAGCAGGGACATTATGTTTTGGGAAAGTTGCAATATATTACTACATGGTTCTCGAGGCGCTAAAACAAGGTTTAAGGTAATGTTTCATTGCATGGCATTCACATCGGGTATGGGAGTCATGGGGTGGCGGTGGAATGTCGTCACCCCATTAATGTTGACAGAGGGGTTCCTTTGTAAACGTGTCACTGACCTTTCTACTTATCTTCATATGCCTCTCCACTTACCTCCACATGCATATTGTACAGTTGTAACTTGTTAGCCACAGACTACTCTTCTTGCCAATTATTTATTTTCTAAATTACCACGGACTACTCTATGCAAAATTGCCTCCATTTATTTGGCACTTTGATTGATGTCTTGGAGTAGCATAGATCTTTGTTCGATGAGATTTCGATTCTTTCTCCACTAAAGAAATGTCATGTTGTGGAGGAAATTATGGGTGTGACTCTAGCTACGGGTGCGGCAGGGGCTGTAAGAGGTGAGTGTTCGATCTTATTCAATTGATTCATTATGCTTATCGATGAAATCCATTTGACTTGTTGTGTAAATAGCTGGAATTTGAGGTATTAATAGAGGAGGGCATGGAAGTTGAATTTTTTTGGGCGCTTATTGTTTTCCACAACATTAGATACTCGTAGTAACTCTCCTTATAACATGATGGGGATAAATAAACGCTCTTCTACATGCTCAGGTGTAGATTGCAATTTTGGATTCAATAGTCCACACCAAGGAGATTACTATTCACCACAACATGAATATAAGGTTGAATGGTTACCTTAAAGCTAAATGGTAAGCACATGTTTCACTTTCATGCATTAGTGTTTCCGACAATCCTTCATTGTATACAACTAGATTGTGAGTATGTCGATAATCCTTCATTGTATACAACTAGATTGTGAGTACGAGTTTTAGTTTGGTGACCGAATTTTTCACATGGAAATTGAAATTTTCTGGGTCATCAGTCGTTTTGCAGTTGTGGAGATAGTTTCCTCTATTTTTTTTAACAGTTAATGTGTCTTATGCATATGCAAATGAACCCTCGACCTTTCTTTCAGTGAAAAGACAATGGAGGAACCTTTGTTTGCAGCCATGGCTTCTAAAATGGGGTAAGTGAAAGTCTTGCCGAGAATTTTACATATGATGCTAGACTTTTACTTCTATAGATTCCCAAGAAATATTTTGATAAAAAATAATTTGAATGGCCATGCATTTTGATGGTTCTTCTATTATTGCAAGAGAGAGTGGGTGTGCTTTTTAGGGTATTTTCACATATATATAATGAAATAATGCAATAAGAAAGAAGTTGTGTAATTTAGGGAACCCATTTTATGAATCAATTAGAGCAAGATTTTAGGTGCAATAGTTACTGCATGTGGCTAACTCGATTCAATATTTGCAAAGAAACAAAGGCTCCCAAAATAAAAGCAATGTTCATTGGAGATATTATCAGTTAGCAGAAATACAACGACCCTACTTCCTTTCGGATGGATTTATGGGCAATTCCATATCTATCCCTCTTAGATAAATATTTATTACCCCAAAGTATAAGTCTTTCCTTCAGTCCACTAGATTATTTCCTTCTATTTTTAGGCAAGAACTAGATTTAGTGTTATATCATTTGTTGAGCTTTACTTCCCCACGTTAATGGGATCCATTGAGTATGTATGCGGTCGGATTGAATTTGATCGGTATGACCCAAGGATTATCTATTATAAATTCTTATTTTCTAGGTCATATTAAAAGTTTGTAGACAAGGAGAATAGGGAGGGTGGCAAACTCTCCTCACCACCCTCCATAATGGGAGTGAAAAAGATTTATTTTTTCTTCAAGGGAGTAAGTTTTCATGCATGCCATCATGATGAGAATATATGATTCCCATAAAATGTATGGTATGATGGGATGTGAAATATATGATTCTCCTATAATGTATGGTATGATGCGATGTGGATGGTTTAACCCTCCACCAATATTTTAGTTAGACAAGATTCAAATTTTTTACTAAAATAGGTTTTCAACTCTTTCTTATATTCCTTTCCTTCCATGAGAGGTGGGTCTAAGATTTGTCCAAGATATTTAGAATTGTGGATCCAATTGTACATGTAACCCTTGCAATTTCAAATGATTAATAATATATGTGATAGATATTGGCTAGTTATCGTTAGATATGTTGTATTTTTAATAAGTCATGCCCCTGCTCTCTGGTCATAAGAGGTGGAGGTACAGGGGTTGATGAAGTCTATAGTTTAGGGGGTGATCAAGTCTATAGTTTAATGATAATATAGTTTACATTATTCTTTTGTAACTATAGATGTGGCTATTTCAGACAATTTCTGCAATTTGTAATGATTTTCTTAAAAAATTCATGCTAAAAATCTGTAACATGTACTCTCAATTACATCAATTTCAATGTTTTTCATTTAAAGGCATGTCAAATAATAGTAGGTACAAAAATCACATAAATCACATGATATATGAGCTTTAAAATTTAAGAACAAAACAGAGTCGGTAACCCATCTGGAAATTGAAGATTCTAGTCGATTTTATGTCACAATGGAATTTCAATTTATATTGTAGGCAGATCGACTTTCAAAATAAGCACTTGTACAGTTATGGTGACCTTATATTTTGGCGATAGCTTGAATATCTGGTTCTTACATTTTTTGGTGACCTTTGATTTTTGTTCTTAGATTCTAGTTCTTAGATTCTGGCGATAGCTTGAATATCTAGTTCTTATATTTTCTGGTGACCTTCGATTTTGGTATCTGGTAGGTTTAAGTTTTAAACCTTTGAAGTAAAGAAATGCATACATATTCTTAAGAAAAAAAATAAATTAATCAATGGCTCATACACATAGTACATAGAGATTTACGCTGCAAACACTTAACCAGGAGAAAACCAACCTTCCTTGGTGTTGTACCTTTCAACTCTTCATTGCATTAATTTCACCATTCACCATACAATATATACATTTTTTTATGTATTATGTAGCTACCAAAACCCTAATCCCTTAATCTGGGATTAATTTAGAAAACCGCTAAAAATAGCAAAATCCACTAAAATAGCAAAAACCGCCAAAAAAAAATTCAGGGTGCTGCGCGTAACCGACACTACTACATATGGGCGGATTATTCCATGAAAATTTTCCACACTTCCACTAGTTTCATATTTTTTTTAAACATGGTGGGATTTTCGTCTCTATTGCCACAAAAGTTCGTCGCAATATCGACAAAAATCTTAATTTAACCTAGTCGGGATTTTCGTCGATATAGCGACAGACTTTCGTGGCAATAGAGACAAAAATTTTGTCTATCTCATTGGTCGGTGTTAACGACTAGTTGACTATTTTATCTATATATACGTGACTTTAAGACACTTTGTGACACAATTGCTATAGTTGTGACACTGTTCTTAGCTTTTGTTTGAGTTGTTTATTTTTTTCCATCACCCACCGGTTGAACAAATCCAATTCTCAATCTACATAGCTCGGATTTTGAACTTGCAAGGTTAGTATGTTATTTTTTATGGATGTACTAATTTAACTTGTAATTTTTTTTTCAAATGTCCAAATTTCTTTTAGCTAATTTTTTCCTTGATAATATATTTATATAATATGTGTAGTTATACCATATTTCATGTCTTTGGTTTTTGGATATAATTAGTATATTCTATGGAAAAGGGTATGTGGATTGCATAATATTCTAGGTTTATGGAATCCACATACCCTTTTCCCTTCAATTGTAGCTATAATCTCTCTCTCTTTTCATTGATAAAGATATGGAATTGCTCTTGAAACTCAAACCTAATCGGTGAAATGATAGTAACTGATTGCTATATTCCCTTCTTTAGCAGGGACTAATAAGATACATAAACACTAAACCTAAACTTATGTTAGGTGTATATGTCGTTATTATATAAAGAAAACATTTGTACACATATGACCTTATTATAAAGATGCTATCTAT
>JZKD02S2341858.1:315347-334895 GCA_000966675.3 Picea glauca
AGTGCCTTGATTATTTGTAGGGGATATATATATTACAATATATTACAATATTACAATATTACAATGTAATAGTAATGCCATATTACAATGTAATATGGCATTACCATATTACATTCTAATATGGCATACAATATGGTATACCATATTTCATGTAAAAAAAAAAATTTAAACCTAAATCCATTGTCGCACTATCGACGCAAGTTCGTCAGAAATATTTTACTATTTTACCACAACCATTTCTATAGCGACGAAACTTTGTCGCAATTTGCCACGAATATTCATCACATATACATGTGCATTGTAAATTTCGTTTTGAGATATTGCACTCGTCGATATTACCACGAATATTTTTCGCACGTTGCGATGGACTTTCATCGCACATCTAGCAGTTGCATCGTAAGTTATTGGCTTGGCATAACTTTTCGTCCCAATTGCGACGAAGTTTCATCGTAATTGCCACATTTCTTCGTTGTTATTGCGGCGATAGTTTGTCGTAATTGAGATGATGTATAGGGTTAACCGATATTGAAGGTGGTGACACATGGAGAGCTAATTTCGTCGATGTTTCCATGCACACTTGGATCATGGATATAGGAACAAAATTATTCCGACGAAAAAAAATATCGGCTTTCGTGGAAATTGCGACATATAAGTGTGGCAATATCAATGAAAAACCATCACAAATTTTCTCATATGTACTAGTGTGGGGAGGCCAAACCTATCCCCCCTGAGACCCCCAGGAAAACGTCTGACACACACGACACAAAGAGCAAAGGAAGTTGGGATCATCAGACGCAGTTGTTGAATCTAACGCACCCACACACACACATGAAAATAATATAACACATATCCAACAACAAGGACATTGCCGCATGGGGCTTGTTTATATAAAGAAACTTTAAATTCATAAGATTTTTAATGTTGGCATAAATAAAATATTTTAATATTATTTATAAAAAATTTAATGTTGGCATAAATAAAATATTTCAATTTTTATTATTAGTAAAATTTGTATCAATTTTATTGAAAAATATTAATAACTTTTTTTGTAATGTTGGTATAAATAAAATATTTAATTTTCATTATAAGTAAAATTTGTATCAATTTTATTAAAAAATATTAATAATTTTTTTTTAATGTTGGTATAAATAAAATATTTTGATTTTCATTATAAGTAAAATTTGTATTGATTTTATTGAAAAATATTAATAAAACAAGTATATAGATATCTATCTTAAATAGAATATTTCAATAAAAGAGATATATAAAGTATCTTTTACTCAACTTAAAAAATATTAATAACAAAAAAATTATTTTAATATGGATAAAATAAAATATTTCAATATCAAGTTTTTTTCAGATGATGTTGTTGATGATGATGATCCAGTGTGATGCAGGAGCATCACTCACTTATCAAGCGAGCCAGTGCGTGGAGCAGGGAAAGACAACTGGACAAGCCACCAAACTTCTTTTTGAATTTTACCTTGATATTTGCTGCGCCAAGCATTAATGAGTTAATGTAATGAAGCACACTTGTATTGTATTATAGATAGGAAGGAATTTATTGGTTTTAATGTTGTTAGATAGGAATTAACTGTAGATTTGATAGTTGTAGTTTTCGAGAGGGAAAATAGAATATAGGCACCCTCCTTTGTACATTGTATCATTCCCGAATCATTCATTCATATAGGAGCAAGGGAGAACAGAGCAGAGAACTTGTGGAGAGCCCTCATGTACAGATTGGATTAATAGAAAGAGCTTTTGATTCAATTCATGACTGATGTTGTTTCTCTATGTATGTGCTTATGTGCTTATGAATGTTTTGTTTCCTTGTATCCATTTGCTTGGGTTATGCTTTTCATGTGATTTCAGGGTTTAACTGAAGTCTGAGATAAGGGAGAACAAGTTTCAATTGTTTCTCTGTTTGAGCCAGGAGATTCCTGCATAAAGTGTAGTTGAATTCCTCCGCATAGAGTGCGTTGAGGAGGCTAGACAGTTGAACTCTTATTCTCATCTGCCCAAGAGTTGAATTGGGTCATTAGAGCGTTCGGGCGAAGTGCAGGCCAAGATTGGAGTCACGGTGGCTGGTTTGAGGAAAGAAAGGTAGGGATTGTTGTTGTTGCAAGAGCACAGAATCCAAAGGACTTCAACACTTTTGGGAGTTGTTGAAAGTCGAGCACAGGGAGAGTGTGCGAAAGATCTCTGAAGGAGTCAGAGGAATTAAGCTCAGGAGAGATAGTCCCTTCCGTGAACGCTGTGAGGGCAGATTCAGGCGAGGCTTGAACAGGACGGAGTCTTGTAGCAAAGAAATCTCAAAGGAGGAGAACAGGCGGACAGGATTTCACAGGGGAGAGTTGCGAAGTCCCGCCGACCGTCTGAGCTGAGAAAAGTTGCCCGAGGTTTAGCCTTGTGTGCAGGAAGAGCTCAAGGCCAATCACATATCGACATTTCAGCGTTTGTGTAGGCAAGGGTTTCTCACCCTTCGAAATCACGAGTCACAATTTCCCGAATCAACGAGAGCTGTCAATCAGAGCAGGGATACGTGGTACGAGATCCCGGAGAGTCGGGATTCGGCACTTAGACGGTTTCAACGTCGAAAGGACCATGGAGAAGTAACAAAACTCCGAGTCACGACGGGTCCCACAGGGAAAGCATGGAGCATTGACACGTGGCATCGCCCATCGGCATTCGGGGTTTTGCAAGGTGAGTGAATCTCGACATTTCATATGCCGATTTCTCGATAGGGAAATCCCCGATATATAGAACCGTTGACTATTAACCCATCGGGGTTTGGGGGTTGGAGTTGCACGAGGACGTGCACACAGGGTTCGCGAAAGCGCGAACAGCGATTCCCCAATTTGCGAAGGGGAGATCGCTAAAGGACATACCTGTGGGAAAGGAACTTCCAACGAGGGAGTGAAAGAGTCTTGGAATCTTTGGGCCTGTGAGAGAGAGAAGGTCCTGGTGGAGCAGATGTTCGCTGAGGAGCAGTTGCGTCAAGAGTTGTATCAGAGCTTGGAGTCTTTGATTTCTGAAGTAGGGATAGGGAAGACACCATGCCGCCGAGAAGAGAAAGGCAGTCACCAGATCTCGAAGATAGGGAGGTGCGAAGAAGAGGTAGAGCGGCAGGAAATGATGAGATGGAGCGTCAAATACGAGATCTCAGGGAGAGACTCAAAGAGATGGAGACCACCCAAAGGCGTGGAGTCAGCGCAGGAGAGTTCAGTGATTCCGAAGTGGAAGAGGAAGCTAGACACGATGCAGAAGAGGTCACAACAGAAGACGCATCAACCGAGTGGTTGATCAGAGCCATTTCGAGAATGAGCTCAAAGACCGAAATGGACAATCCCGTGTATGAAGGGAATCTAAATGCAGAAGAGTTGTTGGATTGGGTCCGAGCACTCGACACCTACTTCGATTACGAAGATATTGAAGCGGACAAGAAGGTAATGCATGCTATAACCAAGTTGAAAGGACATGCAGCCTTATGGTGGGACGAGTTGCAGGCTGATAGGTGCTGCAAAGGAAAACAGAAGGTCAAGAGCTGGGACAGGATGATCGCTAAGATGAAAGCAAAATTCATCCCCAGGGATTACCAGATCACACTGTTCAGGCAAATGCAGAACCTGAGACAGAAGATGATGACGGTGAAGGAGTACACCGAGGAGTTCTACAAGCTCAACATTCGAGCTGGTCATCGGGAGAGTGATGACGAGAAGGTGGTGAGATACCTGAATGGTTTAAGGTATGACATTCAGGATGAATTGAGCATGGTTACCATCCGAATAGTTGAGGATGCATACCAGATGGCTTTAAAAGCCGAGGAGAAGCTAAGCCGCAAGCAGGGACAGCCAGGGCGAGGCAGGAGCCAGCCCCGAGGCAAAGAAATTGCCCAAGAGAGAACCTAAAAGCCCATGGAGGAATGGAAGAGGCCTCAGGGAAAAGCTGAAAGAGGTGGAACCTCACAACAGAGGTAGCAATATGCTGAGCCGAGGAGACAGCAAACTGATCAGCAAGGAGATTATGCTGACGCCAACGCATTTCCTCATACCTGAGGTAGAGGAAGAGGCCGAGGAGGAATCATCACATGTTTTACATGTGGGAAAGACGGACACAAAGTCGTTGACTATCCAGATAGGAAAATGGACTGAGGAAAATATTACGTCGCTGACGCGCAGAGGTGCGATGTTGAGGATGAGGACACTGGAAGTGGGAAGTCACTGACAGTGCACAAAGTTCTCTTGAAACCTGAGAAAGAGGTGGAGGACATAGCGCAAAGATGCAGACTGTTCAGGACCACATGCAAAACCAAGAGCTGGAAATGCAAGGTCATCGTGGATAGCGGAAGCATCGATAATCTCGTTTCGACCGAGATGGTGGAAAATCTAGAGCTGGAGACGAACAGACACCCGAGTCCATACAAAGTGTCATGGCTACAGAAAGGACACCAAGTAAGTGTTATGAAACAATGCTTGGTTGAATTTAAAATGGGTGAATATAAAGATAAAATTATGTGTGATGTTATACCCATGGATGTCTGACATGTATTATTGGGTAGACCATGGCAGTATGACAGAAATGTGGTTCATGACGGGAGGATGAACACATACACCTTGGAGAAGGATGGGAAAACACACACATTGTTGCCAATGAAAGATAAGGAGGTGAAGCCAGAAATTAGCAGCACAATACTTCTCATGAGTGGGAAAGAACTTCTCACAGAGATGGAGAAAAATGAAGATCCACAATTCTTTGTTGTCAGAAAACCGAAGATTGTCCTGACAAGCACTAGAGTGGACGACTTGACAGATGAGATTCAGGAACTGCTGGGAGATTTTGCTGATATCATCGTGGATGAACTACCTCGTTCGTTGTCGCCAATGAGGAGTGTGAGTCACCACATTGACCTCATACCCGGGGCAAGCTTGCCGAATAAGGCAGCATACAGGTTGACGCCTCAGGAGAACGAGGAGGTCAAAAGGAAGGTATAGGATCTGCTGGACAAAGGACTGGTGAGGGAAAGTCTTAGTCCATGTGTTGTTTCGACAGTACTAAGTCCGAAGAAGGATGGAGGCTGGAGGATGTGTACAGACTCCAGAGCAATAAACAAAATCACCATCAGGTACAGATTCCCACTACCGAGAATGAATGACTTGATGGATTGCCTGAGTGGGGCAAATTACTTTTCAAAGATTGATCTCAAGAGTGGATATCATCAGATCCGAATGAGAGAGGGAGATGAATGGAAGACAGCATTCAAAAAAAACGAGGGTTTGTACGAATGGCTGGTCATGCCGTTTGGTTTGACAAAAGCGCCAAGAACTTTTATGAGGCTGATGAATGAAGTCCTGAGGGAATTCATTGGCAAATTTGTAGTTGTATATCTGGACGATATACTAATTTTCAGCAAGACCAAGGCTGAGCATTTGAGGCATTTGGCCATTGTGATGAAAAGGCTATAGCAGGAGAAGTTGTTGATCAATTTGAAGAAATGTTCATTTATGCAGACAGAACTCATTTATTTGGGTTTTGTAATATCGGCAAATGAATTGAAGATGGATCCTGAGAAGCTAGAAGTAATCAGGAATTTGCCATCGCCGAGGAATGTTTTTTAGGTAAGGAGCTTTCATGGTCTAGCTAGTTTCTACAGGAAATTCATTCGAAATTTTAGTGGAATTAGCGCCGCAATGATGGATACGGTGAAGAAGCAGCATAAAGTTTTTCATTGGACAGCAGAGGCTGAAAGGAGCTTCAATCTGTTGAAGCGAAAGATAACAGAGCGACCGGTGTTAGTGTTGCCTGACTTTCAGAAAACATTTCAGGTGAAGTGTGATGCAAGCGGATATGCTGTTGGAGGGGTATTGAGTCAGGATGACAGATCTGCTGCATATTACAGCAAGAAGCTGGATGATGCAAAGCTGAAATACTCCACATATGACAAAGAGTTTTATGCCATCATACAGGCATTGAAAAAGTGGAGGGATTACTTAATACCCAAAGAATTTGTTTTGTACAGCGATAATCACGCATTGCAGTTCGTGAGTCAACAGGAGAAGTTGAACCAGAAGCATGCGAAATGGGTAGAGTAAATGCAGAATTTTACATTTGTGATCAAGCACATTTCAGGGACTGCTAACAAAGTAGCTGACGCTTTGAGAAGGAAATGTTTATTGCTACAGGAATTCAGGGTCAAGACTTTGGGTTTTGAGAATTTGAAAGATATGTATGCAGGCGATGCAGATTTCGAGGAAGCTTATGAAGCAGCTGAGAACCCAGTACTCAGGGATCGGAGCCCTTGGATAGATTTCTTGATCTAGGATGGATTGCTATTTAGAGGTAATCAGCTGTGCATTCCAGACTGCTCCATGAGGGAGAATTTGGTGAAGAAAAATCATAGCGGAGGCTTAGCAAGTCATTTTGGGCATGAAAAAACATTCGCCAAGCTGAGCGAATCATATTTTTGGCCAGGCATGCGCGCAGATGTGAAAAAGTTTGTTGACAGGTGCAGGGTTTGTCAACATGCGAAGGGCCGAAAGCAGAACACAGGGTTCTATCAACCATTGCCTATACCCGAGAGACCATGGGAGGCAATTAGCATGGATTTTGTGCTAGGACTGTCGAGGACACAGAGAGGGGTTGATTCCATCTTTGTGGTGGTAGACAGGTTCTAGAAGATGGCACATTTTATACCGTGTTAGAAGACCAGCGATGCAACCCACATCGCAAATTTGTTTTTCAAAGAAATCATCTGATTGCATGGATTGCCGAGAAGCATAGTCTCGGACAGGGATACAAAATTCATAGGTCATTTCTGGAGGACACTATGGAGAAAGATGGGAACTAATCTGGCTTTTAGTTTGGCATACCATCCGCAAATAGATGGATAGACCGAGGTGGTAAACATGAGCCTTGGAGACTTATTGAGAAGCCTGGTGACGGAACATCATAGCAGTTGGGATCAGATCCTGCCACAGGCAGAATTTGCTTACAATGACTCTGTGAATAGGAGTACAGGTAAGAGCCCGTTCCAGATTTTGTATGGGACACAACCGAGAGGAGTTTCTGAGCTCAGGGAGTCAGAACAGGCTGAAAATAGCAGCGCGAGAGCTGAATAATTTGTTGAAGCGATGCAAGAACTTCACGCGAAGGTGAAGCAGCGACTGCAGAAGAAAAATCAAGAGTATAAGTGCAGAGCTGATCAGCAGAAGAGGCAACTTCAGTTTGAAGTTGGGGACATGGTTCTGGCACACTTAAGAAAGGAGAGGTTCCCAAGGGGAACATATAACAAGCTCAAGATGAAAAATATTGGGCCATGCAGAGTCCTGAAGAAATTCGGGGAGAATGCATATGAGCTTGAGTTGCCAGAGGGCATCGGGATATCTCCAATTTTCAATATTTTGGATTTATACCCATACAATGCTGAAGAAGCAGACACTGGAACTGAGGAACCAGTGGTCCAGTGGAAGAAACAACTTCCAGTTGCACAGAAGCCTTAGATGGAGTGCATACTGGATAAAAGAGTAGGCAGGAAGACCAGGAGGAAGTAGTATTTTGAATACCTGGTAAAATGGAAGAACCACCCAGTGGAGGATGCCAGCTGGGAGACAGAAGCAGTGATACATAAACATGGTCACACTGTGCAGGAGCTCATGGACAGGAGCCCATGAAATCTTTTGAGCTGAGGAGTATGACGCAGGAGCATTGCTCACTTATCAAGTGAGCCAGTGCGTAGAGCAGGGAAAGACAATTGAACAAGCCAACAAACTTCTTTTTGAATTTTACCTTGATATTTGTTGCGCCAAGCATTAATGAGTTAATGTAATGAAGCGCACTTGTATTGTATTATAGATAGGAAGTCATTTATTGGTTTTAATGCTGTTAGATAGGAATTAACTGTAGATTTGATAGTTGTAGTTTTCAAGAGGGAAAACAGAATATAGGCACCCTCCTTTGTACATTGTATCATTCCTGAATCATTCATTCATACAGGAGCAAGGGAGAACAGAGCAGAGAACTTGTGGAGAGACCTCATGTACAGATTGGATTAACAGAAAGAGCTTTTGATTTAATTCATGACTGGTGTTGTTTCTCTGTGTATGTGCTTATGTGCTTATGAATGTTTTGTTTCCTTGTATCCATTTGCTTGGGTTATGCTTTGCATGTGATTTCAGGGTTTAACTGAAGTCTGAGATAAGGGAGAATAAGTTTCAATTGTTTCTCTGTTTGAGCCAGGAGATTCCTGCATAAAGTGCAGTTGAATTCCTCCGCATAGAGTGCGTTGAGGAGGCTAGACAGTTGAACTCTTATTCTCATCTGCCCAAGAGTTGAATTGGGTCATTAGAGCGTTCGGGTGAAGTGCAGGCCAAGACTGGAGTCACGGTGGCTGGTTTGAGGAAAGAAAGGCAGGGATTGATGTTGTTGCAAGAGCACAGAATCCAAAGGACTTCAACACTTTTGGGAGTTGTTGAAAGTTGAGCACAGGGAGAGTGTGCAAAAGATCTCTGAAGGAGTCAGAGGAATTAAGCTCAAGAGAGATAGTCCCTTCCGTGAACACTGTGAGGGAAGATTCAGGTGAGGCTTGAACAGGACGGAGTCTTGTAGCAAAGAAATCTCTAAGGAGGAGAACAGGCAGACAGGATTTTGCAGAGGAGAGTTGCAAAGTCTCGCCGACCGTCTGAGCTGAGAAAAGTTGCGCGAGGTTTAGCCTTGTGTGCAGGAAGAGCTCAAGGCCAATCACATATCGATATTTCGGCATTTGCGTAGGCAAGGGTTTCTCACCCTTTGAAATTGTGAGTCACGATTTCCCGAATCAACGGGAGCCGTCGATCAGAGCAGGGATACGTGGCACGAGATCCCGAAGAGTCAGGATTTGGCACTTCGATGGTTTCAACATCGAAAGGACCACGGAGAAATAACAAAACTCCGAGTCACGATGGGTCCCACAGGGACAACATGGAGCATTGACACGTGGCATCACCCATCGGCATTCGGGGTTTTGCAAGGTGAGTGAATCTCGACATTTCATATGCCGATTTCTCGATAGGGAAATCCCCGATATACAGAACCATTGAATGTTGACCCATCGGGGTTTGGGGGTTGGAGTTGCACGAGGACGTGCACACAGGGTTCGCGAAAGCATGAACACCGATTCCCCGATTTGTGAAGGGGAGATCACTAAAGGACATACCTGTGGGAAAGGAACTTCCAACGAGGGAGTGAAAGAGTCTTGGACTCTTCGGGCCTGTGAGAGAGAGAAGGTCTTGGTGGAGCGGCTGTTCGCTGAGGAGTGGTTGCGTCACAATGAGACCAAAATTAGTCTATCTCGCCTTAAGAAAAGTAAGAGAATACTTGGATTTCTTAGATTTCTTTAAAAATGTTATTTAGATGTTTGAAAAGCATTTAGAGAAGCGTTTCAATATCACTAATTTTTTTATGACTTAGAAGGTTAGGAAGGTCAGTATTGCGACAAATATTTTGAAATTGAGATCTAATATATATATATATATATATATGATGATGATGATGATGATGATGATGATGATGATGATGATGATGATGATGAACGTCCAGTGAAACTAATTGGCCTATTTGGACATTATGAAGGAAAGAGATTACTTTGATTTCTTTAAAATTGTATTTTAGTGCAAAAAAACATTGAAAGAAGCATTCCACGATTAATATATATCAATATGAAGGAGATGTGTAATTCCTTCCATACTCAACAAGGAGTTGACACATGGGCCTTATGGTTAAGAACATGTGTTTTTTCCTTGGAGGACTCAAGTTCAAATCCAAAAGGGGGTATGGTATGTACACTTACATATACTTTAGTAGTCAAATCACACAGAGGGGGTCCCTTGTCCCAAAAACAAGGGGATCTCATACATCGTTGCATGGAGGGGGTCTCTTGTCCCACAAAAAAAGGGGTCTCATACATCAATTGGTGTATGGCTTGGTCATGACATTAAAAATCCCTTATGAGAAGCTTGGCTCCCTTGTCCCACAAACAACGAGGTCTCATACATGGATGCATGGAGGGGGTCTCTTATCCCATAAACAAAGGAGTCTCATACATCAATTGGTGGCGATCCCTTGTCCCACAAACAAGGGGGTCCCATACACCAATTGGTGTCTCGCTTGGTTGTGACCTTAAAAATCCCTTAGGAGAAACTTGGGTTTGTTGTCCCACAAACAAGGTGGTATCATACATGGTTGCATGGAGGGGGTCTGTTGTCCCATAAACAAGGAGGTCTCATACATCAATTGGTGGTGGTCCCTTTTCCCTCAAACAAGGGGGTCTCATACATCAATTGGTGTCTGGCTTGGTGGTGACCTTAAAAATCCCTATGGACAAACTTGATCCCTATTGACACATAATAGATATCCAAAGTTAAGATGGATAATATTTTTTTTCCAAGAATATAAAGTATTTTTCATTCATGTAGAAGTCAAAATACAATCTATTGTAGTGATATACAAATTAAAAAAAAAAAAGTTTGGTAAATAGTATAGGTATTTACAAATATTAAACTAGCATAGATCTATCTTAACTCTTAATTTATTAAATTTATGAAGCATCTAAAATAATTAAAACATAAATATTTTAATCTTTATAAAATTAGATTAAAAACTAAGATGGATTTATATATTTATTCTATTGCCATGACAAACACATATATAATTATAAACACATATAGTTATAATATTATGTAACTGGCATAGATTTATCTTGATTCTTAATTTATTAGATTTATTAAGAATTCAAAATAATTAAAACATAAATTTATTTAATTATTGATTCATATATTTATCTTATTGCTATGACAAACACATAACATATATAATTATAATATTATTTTTTTCCCATGACAAACACATATAAACAAACTTAGAAAATCGTGTTGTTTCCATTTTGCATTTTTTCTCTTCAAGAAAAACATAAACTAGCATACCTCCAAAGTAGAGGAAAGGGAATGCCTACTTAAATCTAGAAGGTTACTTTACTTAACTATAGGAGATGTGTTTCTTTGGAAGGTCTAGAAATAACTTAATAACTAATATTTGATTTTCTTAATCTCCCTCTATGTATCTATTAATAATCAATTTGTTAATGAGATCCCTTTGGTATATCAACCTTCTTAGACTTGCAATCTTTCTTATAATGCCCTATTTTACCACACTTCCAACATTTCCTCAAATATTTTTCTGGAGACTTAGATCTACCTATAGATTTAGATCTTCCCCCCCTGAAGACTTACCAGGATTCCTGTCTTGGGTGCGACCTCTTACAAATAAAGAATTTGTGCTTTGACTATCCATGCTTTTCTGCCTCATCTCTTCATATAACAAGGATGCAACTACATCCTCATACTTGAATGTAGATTGAGTGGTACTACCAATTGCTACAACTAGATTATCCCAAGAGTTTGGAAAAGAACATAACAAATTAATACACTTATCTTCTTCTGCAATCGTAATATTAACAGATGCCAGTTGACTTACTAGAGTATTAAAGGCATTTAGATGTTCTGTCACAGAATCTTCATCTTCCATCCTAATATGATACAACCTCTTTCGAAAAAACAACTTGTTTACCGGGGAATTTGATTGATACAAATTCTCTAATTTATCCTGTTGTTCCTGAGTCTGTACTAAGGCTTAGAGTACAGTGTCAAGGCATCCAAAGGTAAGTAAAGGTGTATACGAAGATAAATTACCTTCTAAATAGGAAACTAATGAAGGTTTCTACGTTCCTGACGTCTAGCTTCCAACTGCTCTTGAGCAGTTATGTCTCGTTCAATGGCTGCCCATGAACGTTCAAGTTCTTCCCGAGTGTTAGCAGTTAGGAGTATTGTATCGAAAAGACTTAAAGCGATATGATTTTGATTAGAGAGTCCAGGTTGAATATTCGGTTGATTYAYTGTAGGGACAGTCATTTAGGAAYGATTCCAGTATRGAAATGRTTTTAAATGAGRGAATTTATWGGYTGTTTTAATCCRGACRAAAAATAAAGAAAAACCTTTGCATGAACAAACGAAATAARAATGCAAATTGAAGGCCCTTTCYTRTAWCTATGTTGTTYCTGATRAAAATAAYGRGRGATGGRAGAAAACATTAAGYTGTGGATGASGYRAAGTTCCTGTCAATGGAAAACTCACATAYACACAGAAGAAAACAWAATTGACCTRGTGTAAATAAACATAAAATCCTGTAAWCRTAAATTGGTCTTACACYCGCTAATAGMTGGTGCAGAGGAAAGAMAAGAGACGATTACAGAAGGAAAATTTGCAAACCTTTCACCATAGTAGTGGTCGTACTAAATTACAGTGATACACGTCAATTATGTAGAGAAAAATGAAAAGAAACAAAGAACATGACGAAACAAACTTGTAACACAGTCGTGACAGAATCGGGAATCTTCAAATTGCTTGTATTAACTCCTTTGATGCAAAAAACTCTCTTACAGTTAGTCCACAAAAAGTCCAGCCCCATATTTCTTCTTTTGGTGATGTATTTATACAAAGTTTGCCCCTCGGTTCAGAGGAGCCATCTTACTCCATCTGTCCGAACCTGTTTTCAAAAAGGTGCCRGGTGCYTGTTTTTKCTTAAATTAAATACATATGATACATCTGTCTAAAAATTGAAACACAATCTGTGAAATCTTTACATTGACAACTGGGTGAACGAAATAACTCCATTTCACCTATTCTATTTTCAAGAAGAGCTATACGCTTGTCCTCGCACGGATGCGGTGTACATGATACACTTGTCTACAAACTGGGTCACAAGCTGCGAAGGCTCGGCTTGACAATTGGCTTCGGCAAAATAGCACTCTCGGGCCAGCTTTGGAAGTTTATCATTTATTTGTTCATTTACGAGTTTAAGAGCGCCGAGTTGTGCACTAGGCTGAATCAAATTCTTGTCGATTTGAGCCGAGTCTACCCTGTTCATTTCGGAAATTTCTGCTGAATTCCTCTCATTTTTCTCCTTTATGTCGAGAGAAATCCGATCTGTATTTATCTGTCTCAGTGCCTCTACGTCACTTCCAATCTCCATTCCTAATTGCTCACCATTCATGACATTGCAGACTTCTGCTAACGAATTTGTCACTTTTTGAACCTTCTCTTTGCTCGAAGCAATAATCTGTTCCCAATTCTTTAACAAGATATTGCCCCTAGTTTGTTTGGCAATGGTGAGCCCAGGTGGCCCTGAAAACCTGTTGTTAGTCGCTATAACTGCCTCTTGAAAAGCACTCCGAGCAGCTTCTGCGTTTCTTTCTTTGTTAATCAGATTCTCGGAGATTCGATGTATTAACAAGTAGTTTTATCGAATCTCCCCTACCTTGTTAAGGAGGCTCTGTTGAGCAGAGGAAACCCTTCTCCGAATATCAGTTGCTCGGATTTTGACGATATCAATGTCAATTTCTCTGCTTTCTGCGACCTTCAGTTGAGCTTGCAGCTGTGTGATCGTATCTCTCAGCTGGCCCGATTGCAACCGACCATCTCGGATCGTAGAATTTGCTTGTTCCAGCTTGGTTTTGAGTGCCTGGATTTCTTGCTTATCGCCTAATCGAGCCAACTCTATTTCTCCACTCACTTGACTCTTAGCGTTTTCTTCCGCCGAAACCACTCTGGCTTCTAAGGTCTTGATCAGGCGATTTTTTGTTTTGAGCTGCTTCTTTAACACTTCGACCGAGAATTGATTTGTCGTTGCGTACACTCCTAGCGTTCCCGCAATTTCTGTGGCAAATTCATCTTTCTTTTTATTCATCCCATCGGTCATTACTTTGAATCTTTTAGCAGTAGACTCTCCCTCTTGATAAAATTCTCGCTTCACCATGGCTTTCCTCTTTTTTTCAAAAAAGAATTCGTTAGGAGGTAGTTCTTCTGCCCTTATAGGCCTCAATTCTTCACCAAATATCCATCCTTCGCTAACGCCTGCTTGTGCTGACTGCAAGGGTGTGACAGAGGTGATGGGTTGCCCGATTTGCTTCGCATCTTTCCCTAGTGTGCTGAGCGAACTTTGCTTTTTCGGGGGGTCGGGAGTCTTCGTTCCTACCTCTGGATTCTAACTTTCTGGTGGACCTGTATCTTTTATTTCCTCCTCCGGATTAGGTCCCTTGGGAGGACCAGCAGTTTTCTCTTCTGTTTTGGGATTTCCTCCCTGTTCTGGATTCTTCTCCTGCTCAGGCTCTTTCTCCGTTTTGGGATTCTTCTCCCACTCAAGACTCTTCTGTTGCTCCCCTTCCTGACGTTTTTCAGGGTTAGAGGTTTGCCCCTCGGAACTTTCAGCCTCTTTTCCTTGATCTTTGGGAAGTCCCAGGCCTCCTAGCACCACGGGGAGACATCGTTTCCTGTTCGCCTGAAATTTTAAGACAGAATCCCTGTCTTCGGCCGCTAGGGATTTGATTCGGAATTGTACTTCCGGATAGGATCTGGCCCCTCGAAAAACATCATCCAAGGGTGAGTCTTCGTGCTCGAACCTCTTTAAACCACAATTTCCTAAATGAGTACTTACGACCCTCTGTGGATCATGCATTTTATATTTGATATAGGCCAAATTTAAGCTTTCTAATGCTGCAGCCTCAGCCTTAGCATGTCCAAAATCTAACAAGGAAAAAGAATTAAGCCGGATAGGAAAAGACGGCCATACCTTCTTTGCTGATGCTTTAAATTCTTTGCTCACGCCGCCGATCACTGTTTGGTGAGAGATCTCGCGACATGCCAGTTTGTCGGGGATAAATTGTGGGAGCGCCAGAGGAGGAACAACAGCTCCGAATACTCTCAAATAGGAGAATTTCTCTTCCACATACCAGTCTGTGATATGGCTCAGATTCGCAGCCATGCCATCCGAGATGCGAGGTGGCAAGAGACCAAAAATGGTGACATGGAGAGGCACCATCACCCAGTTAAAAATCTCATAAATAAACTCATTAGCATTATCTTCCCACAGCTTATCGTGGTACTCATGCACAACTTTATCTTCGGATGGACTCCAAGCCCAATTCATTAAAGGAAAAGGCGTCCTGGAGCATATCGCATCCATGATATACGCGGACATGTAGAATCCGGATGGTTTCCCGGCTGCCTTCTTCTCCTGGTATTCGGTGATCCTGTTGAATATACTATTGGAGAGCGTTTTGGCCCAATTGAATGAGGAACCTTCTGCTACTCGAAAGATGAGGGGTACCCACTGGACGTAAAAATGCGCGGTATCGTCTGCTCCGAAAAGCTGACAAGTCATCATCGCCACATATCTATAGTTTGGCTCCAACGAAGAAATCGAATAGATACCTTCGTTGTTCACTCTGAATGTGGAGGAACGAAATACCCAATCTTTTATCAAACCTGGCAAGGTTTTGTCAAATTCTTCGCACTCCTTCTTTTTGAAAACTTCCAGGAATTCCTTGCCATATGTGTATTCAGAGGTCGCTGGGAGCTTATACATAGAATGGATGTGTTCGGGCCTAAAATTCCCAATAATGTCCTGTCGGTCATTTACAATAATTCTGGAAGGCAAGTCGATGTGATCTAATGCCCATCGGATCATATCGTAGTACGGGAGCAACTGAGGTCTGGTCACAATGAGATGCATTCTCGACTGAACAATAGCCTTGTACCTAGTGTTCAGGTCGTCCTTCACGATATCATAGTTATAGTCATCAGAGTCTGAACATTTTACTGCCTCGGATTGCAGGATATCCGTAATAGAATACCAGGTAGATACTGAGCCGCCCGTCCGAGGTGAAGTGTCTGAGACGTTGTCCGAACCCTGTGCTGCGACTTTGATATTTGCTTTGGCTCCTCTCCTTGGCACCATAGTTGAAACTGGCGTTTTTGTTCTTCTGTGATAAACCTGCGTATACATGCAGAGGCTAGTTCACTTGGAGAAAGACTTGCTCTATACACTTAATAAGAAATGTCTTTCTTTTAATAAATAAAACAAGTTTCGTATATATTTTGGAAATCATGTACCTTTGTCATCGGTTCATTAAATCGCGAATAAAACCAAATTAATTGAAAAAATCCGATCTTATTTTCATCGTGGATTTACCCTATTTTCTCATTAATGTCATGAATATTGAGCGGCTTGACAGGTACTCGGGTTATGGAGAGTAAATGAATCCCTTGTGAAGTGTGCCAACCTTGATGCGCGGGACGTACCTCATTTTAAAATTATTTTTCTAAAATTTCAAATCTTAATGGCTTAGAGATTTCCTCGCTTTTCGTCATCTCGTGAATTTCCCTGTAATGTTTTGACTTTACAACTCGCGAGATTGCGAATTCCGATCTCAGCATTAATTAACAATAATCATGATGTAGCGGATCCTTAATGATATGATTAACTTAATCGCCAGATTGTGAATCGGGAATTCGAAGAGAAGTTTTTAGGAGAATGATATGCCGAGTCGCGATATCGCGATGCAGCGATAATTAGTCTCAAATTACGAGAAGTAAATCTGAAATTAGGAGACTAACTAATCTCACTATAATTATGTCGCAACCTCGCGAATCGTAGTTTTGGATATCTTTAATTTTATGAGAGAAAAAGTCGATCTGTGATGCGCCGAGAAACAAAAATTAACCGCGGTTAGTTTTTTAACCTTGGTTCTTGACTAAGGCTTATCAAAAAGATTTATCGCGATCTCGGCTCTCGGGGTTATAAAAACAAAAATTTAGTCTCGACGAATGCCGAGTCGTGAAACCCCGATGATGTCTAATCAAGGGTTAAATGGTTTACCATAGTTAATGCCTTGGGTGAAAAATTTGAAAGAGTGAGTTCGCAGTTTCGCGACTCGGGACTTGTGAATTCAAATATTTAAAGCGCCCGACTGGCGACATCCCAAAATGAAACAAGAGAGCAACATTCTTGCGAAAAAACGAAATTTTATTGAAAGCAAAAAACACATTGCTATTCATGCGACAAGATTTGAAAGTTTTATGATGTTCGGAAAGAGAAGAAAAACAACTTTAGATTTCAAGTATGAGACTTTGAAAATTCATGCGGGGTGAAAGAACAAGTGCAGCTCCAACATATCCCATAGTTCCTTGGTTGTAGATTTTCCCGAGACATTCAACAACACTGAATTTTCCAGGCAAAGTCGAATAGTACTCCTTGCTCTTCTGTCCAACTTCTCCCAATCTTCCTTCTACATACCAGTAGGTGGTGTAATAGTAGTTTGTGTACTAGTAGGTTGTGTGCCAGTAGACTGCATACCAATAGGTTGTGTACTGGGATCCACAACAATCCATTGTTCTTTGTCTATAAGAAGGTCCTCCATATTGAGCTTCCATAGCTCAAAGTTTTTACCATTGAACTTCTCTATCTCAATTCTAGAGGTTCTCACCATTCATCTTACTACACTCGAATCACCACTGCAAAAGATCCCACTAAAACCAGATTTATCACAGACCCAAGATAAACTTGATCTATCAAGACTGAGCCAAACCCTCAATGACAAAGGCATCCCCCTGAATCCAAAAACGAGCTCTGATACCACATGTAAATTTTAAATCTCTGAATTAAAGCAATGCATACAGATTCTTAAGAAAAACAAAAAATTAATCAATGGCTCATACACATAGTACACAAAGATTTACGCTGGAAACCCTTAATCGGGAGAACACCAACCTTCCTTGGTGCCGCACATTTCAATTATTTATTGTATTAATTTCACCATTCACCATACAATATAAACAATTTTTTAGGTATTTTGTATCTACCAAAACCCTAATCCCTTAATCCGGGATTAATTTAGAAAACCGCTAAAAATAGAAAAATCTGCTAAAATAGAAAAAACTGCCCGAAAATCAATTTTGGGGTGCTACCTAGATCAAAACGTTGTGCATAACCAGGGGGGGGGAACCTAGCCCCCCTTGGGACCACCCTAGAAAAGTGCCTGACACACACAACACAAAGAGTGAAGGAAGTTGGGATCGTCAGACACAGTTGTCGAATCTGACACGCCCACACACAGATGCAAAGAATATAACACATACCCAACAACAAGGACATTCCCACATGTGGCTTGTTTATATAAAGAAACTTTAAATTCATAAGATTTTTAATGTTGGCATAAATAAAATGTTTTAATATTCTTTATAAAAAATTTAATGTTAGCATAAATAAAATATTTCATTTTTTATTATAAGTAAAATCTGTAGGAAATTTATTGAAAAATATTAATAATTCTTTTTTAATGTTGGTATAAATAAAATATTTTAATTTTCATTATAAGTAAAATTTGTATCAATTTTATTGAAAAATATTAATAAAAAAAGTTTTAATGTTGGTATAAATAAAATATTTTTATTTTCATTATAAGTAAAATTTGTAGATTTTATGGAAAAATATAAATAAAAAAATGTATGTAGATATCTATCTTAAATAGAATATTTCAATAAAAGAGATATATAAATTATCTTTTACTCAACTTAAAAAATATTAATAACAAAAAAATTATTTTAATCTGGATAAAACAAAATATTTCAATATCATGTTTTTTAGATGATGTTAATGATGATGATGATTCAAGATTAGAATTGGTCTATCTCACCTTAAGAAAAGTAAGAGATTATTTGGATTTCTTTAAAAAAATTATTTAGATGTTTGAAAAGAATTTAGAGAAGCGTTTCAATATCACTAAACTTTTGATGACTTAGAAGGTTAAGAAGGTCGGTATTGTGACAAATATTTTTTAATTGAGATCTAATATTGAGATCTTATATATATATATATATATATATATATATATATATATATATATATTATGATGATGATGATGATGGTGACGACGACGACGATGAATGTCCAGTGAGACCAATTGGTCTATTTGGACCTTATGAAGGAAAGAGATTACTTCCTTGGTGCCGCACCTTTCAACTCTTCATTGTATTAATTTCACCATTCACCATACAATATATACAATTTTTTAGGTATTCTATAGCTACCAAAACCCTAATCCCTTAATCCGGGATTAATTTAGAAAACCACTAAAAATAACAAAAACTGCCCAAAAAACGTTTTGGGATGATAGCCAAAGCTGAACGTTGCACCCCCCTGGGACCCCAAGAAAGTGCCCGACGCACATGACACAAAGAGCAAAGGAAGTTGGGATCGTCAGACGCATTTTCTGAATCTAACATGCCCACACACACATGCAAAGAATATAACACATATCCAACAACAAGGACATTTCCACATGTGACTTGTTTATATAAAGAAACATTAAATTCATAATATTTTTAATGTTGGCATAAATAAAATGTTTTAATATTCTTTATAAAAAATTTAATGTTGGCATAAATAAAATATTTCATTTTTTATTATAAGTAAAATTTGTATCAATTTTATTGAAAAATATTAATAATTTTTTTTTAATGTTGGTATAAATAAAATTTGTATCAATTTTATTGAAAATTAATAATAATTTTTTTTAATGTTGGTATAAATAAAATATTTTAATTTTCAGTGAAATTTGTATCGATTTTATTGAAAAACATTAATAATTAAAATTTGTATCAATTTTATTGAAAAATATTAATAAAA
>JZKD02S2341858.1:356837-369237 GCA_000966675.3 Picea glauca
GTCTTCATTTTACTTTTCTAGCATGAGATGGGTCGTTAAGTTTATTTTCCAAAATTGGGTGGGCCATTACTTTATATTCCAGTGATCTAATAGGCCATAGGATTAAGAAATTAAAGAAGAGAATCAATGACACAAATGGCACTAGTAGTAAAGTCTCACATATCTTAAATCTTTTGTCCATGCTAATGCATCGAAGATGAGATGAGAAAATTTAGTTTTTGTCTTCATCACTATGATAAAATTGTGTTCGTTGAAAAGGAGATTGATGGCGTTATGAACTTGATGATATTAAAGATAGAAGACCTTTGATTCGTTGTTGTGGGCATGGGAGGGTAGGTAAAAACTAGCCTTCTCCAACATGTTTTGGAGTACTGTAACACACACCCAACCCCTAAATATCGTTTCTAGGGATGGGACATCAATTTTTTGTTCTTCCTAACTATCTCAAATCCTAATTCTAGGATCTTCGCTTGTTACTACTCGCCATGAGATTTCTAACGACCACCACCACACTGTAAGTTATGGCTTCCTGAAGTTACCCGGGGCATTACTAGTTGGGGTTTTCGACATTTGGTGCTGAACATACCTTTTTCCTAATCCTCAAATTCTCGAGATCTCGTCACGTGGCCTTATCCCTTCAGTGATTGGCATTCGACGTTTTACTTTGAATGTCCCTTTCTTTCAGTGTTTGGCACTCAGTAATCAACGATCAACATTCTACTTTATTGGCATTTCATCATTCGACATTCGATGATCGGTGATCTCCATTGAGAATCCCTTTTTACCATATTATGGCTAGACTCTTGAACTCCCAAAATTTCTCCACGTGGCCTTGGCCCTTCAGCGATCGACGTTCAACTTTTTATGTTGGACTTTCCTAAATTGTAACATGCCCCAAAACTTCTGAACTCTCAAAGTTTTCCAAACTCTCGGAGTCATGTATACGCCACCTACCATGTTGGCCATGCGGGCATGAACCAAGAACTAACGCGCGGTGAGGGTCAAGGGGTGACATGTGTCCCCACTAGGGGGTGACATGTTTCATTCTCTAATAGTCATAAAAGGTTTTTGAATCGGTCAAATCTTGGTGACACGTGGCACCTTGGTTGTGGGTCCACATCAACCAAGATGACATCAGTAAGCCACGTCAACCCCCATCATATGGATGGAATTTATCCACGTGGATCCATAGATCCACAGTCCTTGTTACTTTATGGATCTGGGCTTTGGAGCTTACCGACTCAACTCGACGCGAATCCCCTGAAGAGTCAAGTATCCAGACTCTCGGATCTGGCACGACGCATCCTCTTCCTACAAACGACCAAGATTTTTTTTTGCATTTGCAACTTTGACGGTTTTCACACCTTGAAAACCCTTGGCCAAATTCCTCCAGAGTACGAAGTCTCTGGACCACTGGATTGCTTGCTACATACCCATTAATCCAATGGTCCTCATCACTTAGGCAGTTCGACATTCGAGAGTTTGGTGTGTATCACCCATCTTTTCTTCTGGACCACATAGGATCACTTTCCACGCATACCTAACATCTACAACCATGATTTACAGAGCTCTGAGAAAATTTGTGTGTCCCTATATCATCGAATACCCAGAATCTCGGATAACTGTTGATCTATTGATACGTGTCCCTCTAGTTTCAACGACCCCGATTAACTCTGCGACTCTGGAATTCATGAGTTTTTGGCGGTAGACCACTCCTACTATTTTGCAGTAGGACTTCACCAAAGCACTTCATGCTTCCCCACCTAGGTCCAATCTAACAACTGAGAGGGATATGCACTGGATCTCCAAAGACAACCCTCACTGATTCACAAATTCGACCTTTGTCTATTTTCCAGGATCGTGGAATCATAAGTTCCGAAGTCCTAAAGCTGGAAGAGCTAACCCCTTTTTGGCTATTTTCCAAACTTTGGATAATATTATGGGCTAGGTGTAAATCCTTTTGTAGCAAGTGGATAAGGGACATGGGCATGAGACCTTAGTTAGATGGGTGGTTAGTCTGAAGGGAAACACTCTTCTCCCATATAGAGGAACTTGACATTCCCACTAAGGAAAATTCAAAGGATCAACAGGACTTAAGCGTCTCAATTACTCCTACCCCTGAATCTCCTATGGACTCGTATCCCATGACCCTCTAACATCTAAACTGAGATAAATCATAGATCATATAGATATAACAGTTTACAGAAAACAAGGATCATTTCTAAAAATTGTTCAAATACTGAAAGACTTAATCATAAACATAGACCTTTCATTATCACATCCAATATATTATACAGAGTTTGAAAATACTTATCATAACTGGAAAATGTGAAGTAATTGTTGAAAGGGGTGCCCGTTTCCTCCCAACCATAGGCATAGTCACTCCTGAAGGATTTAACATTGGCCACCCTCGAGCTAGACCATGATGCTCTATGAGAGATTCTTTTTCCTTTCTCCACAACAGTCAGGGACAAAGGTTACTCTCCTCCTCCCACAAGAAATTGGCAATTAGTTTTCTATACTCCAAGCAAGGAGGTTTGGAAAAGTACTTACTCCATCACTCGTCAGCCTTGTTTATCAGCTTGTAGCCAAACCCTATCCATGGCTTATTTCATCCAAAATGAGCTTACTGCTCATATTTTCCTTTCCACTTCAGAGTCGAAGTATCCTTCCCTTCTCTTCTCAGGAGAGTGTTTTCTCCACTCTGCAATCTAGTAGATCTGTCTCTGTCCCGAATTACCTCATTTATTTCCTTCCTCAACAAGGTTGTGTGGGTATAAATCCCAATTCATGGTCAGGCCTGGAAGCCTTACAGATGCATACCCTACGCCAACTCCTCATCAACTCTTGAGGATGGCCTTCCATCTACTAGCCTGACTGGTAATTCATTTCTGGGTCAGAGGACTATTGAGCAATTACACCCAGTAGGTACTAGTCTAGTGAGGGTCATCTCAACAATTCTTGGTTTCTCCTCACCATATCTCTAATAGCATCCATGGTCTATCTTGGAAAACTCCCCCCCTTTTAGAAGTTGTGCAACACATATTCAATTTCTATTAATAACAAAAAATTCATACATTGAACCTTTCTACAAAGGTTCATCAAATAAAAAATTCACACATATTTAGTCCACCATAGTCTCTTGGCCAGTTATAGTTATATTTACAAACTGGGGGAAACAGGGGTATTAAAATACCCTCCCCCTTAAAGGAACATCGTCCTCGATGTTCTATCTTCCGGTGTTCTGTGTATGTATAGAAGTAAACAAAAATAGATATGTCTGTCTCATGGCATCCTCCATTTCCCATGTATCCTCATCTAGGCCAAAGTGTTTCCACTGCACCTTGACATGTGCAATGGTTATGTTCTTGAGTGGGGTTTCCTTCCTGTTTATTGTGCATTGAGGTTCTGGCAGGAATTCTCCCTCAGGTTCCACCCGAATCACAAACCAATGAATAATATGATTAGGATCATGTACATACTTCTTTAATAAAGAAACATTGAAAGCGTTATGTTCTTTCACTGTGGGAGGGAGTGTTATCCAATAGGCTACTAGCCCCACTTTATGAAAGACTTCAAAGGGTCCAAAATACTGAGGTGACAACTTGTCATAGGCTCCCATCCTTAAAGAGATTTTCCTGGGTCTAACTCAGAGATACACATGATCCCCTGCTTTGAACTCTCTAGGAGTCCTTTTCAGGTCTTCATAGCTCTTTTGTCTATCCTAGGATATCTTTAGATTTTTCTTGATCTGAATCGCTTATTGTTCCATTTCCTTTAGCATATTTGGTTGGATTGTAACTCTATCTATTGGTTTGTTCCAACTGATTGGAATGTTGCATTTCCTTCCATATAGGGCTTCGAAAGGGCTCATTTTTAATGACTCTTAATAGTCATTGTTGTAGGAAAATTCCACCAGTGGTAGGTAGTCCTCCCACTTCTTGGGTTGATGCATTACATGCATCCTCGACATGTCTTCTAATACTTGTTTTACCCTCTCTATCTTCCCATGATTTTGAGGGTGATAGGTGGTACTAAAGAGAAATTTGTTTTCAAAACCAACAAACAAATATTTCCAAAAGTTTGAAGTAAACTTTGTATCTCTTTTGGATATAATTTCCTCAGGCATGCCATGCAGTCTGAATATCTATTTCATGAATACGTTGGCAATATCTATTGCCTTGCAAGTTGACTTGATGGGTATGAAGTGAGCAACCTTTATCAATTTTTCCACAACTACCATGATGGCATCATTCTGTTTGGTTGATCTTGGTAATCCTGTGATGAAATCCATGGAAATAGTTTCCCATTTCCATTTGGGAATTGGTAGGGGCTGCAACATCCTTGTTGGGTGTCATTTCCCTGCCTTGAACTGTTGAAATTATATACACTTATCTAAGTAATAAACTATGTCCTTTTTCAATTTGGGCCAATAGAATAGTTGCTTAGTGGTCGTGATCATTTTTTGATAACTAGGATGACGAGTATATGGTTTTTTGTATAGTTCATCCATTATGAACCTATTCAAGTCGTCACAAATTGGGATATATATTATGACCTTGTAAGTTCGAAAGTCATCATTAAGCGTTTGATAACCTTCATACTTCATCCTCGTGGGCTCTTGCTTTAGGAATGATGTCACAATCTTGAAAAATGCATCTGTTTCTTGTGTAGTTTTGACCCTCTCTTTGATGTATGATTCACTAGCGCTTACAACTACCAAGTGAACTACTTTCATACTTGTACTAAGGGCATCAACCACCCTGTTCTCCTTTCCTTTGATATGTTTGATTTCAAATCCAATCTCACTAAGGAGAGCCATCCACCTAGATTGTCTCCTTGTAATACCCATGTTTCCCCCAGTTTGTAAATATAACTATAGCTGGCCAAGAGACTATGGAAGACTAAATGTGTGTGAATGTTTGATTTGATGAACCTTCTATAAAAGGTTCAATGTATGAATTTATTTTATTAATAGAATTTGAATTGTGTTGCACAACTATTGAAAGGGGGGGAATTTTCCAAGATAGACCATGGAAGCTATGAGAGAGATGGTGAGGGGAAACCAAGAATGGTTGAGATGACCCTTAGTAGACCAATACCTATTGGGTGTAATTGATTAACAATCCTCTGAACCATAAATGAATTACCAGTCAGGATGGTAGTTGGAAGGCCATCCTCAAGAGTTAATGAGGATATGGGGAAGGGTACCCATATGTAAGGCTTCCAGGAATGACCATGAATGGGGATTTGGACCCACGCAACCTTGCTAAGGAAGGAAAGAAAGGAGGTGATTCGGGGACAGAGATAGATCTACAAATTAGCAGAGTAGAAAAAATAGTCTCCCAAGAAGACGAGTGAGGATACTTTGACTCTAGAGTTGAGAGAAAAGTGGAGAGGAAAGATCATTTTGGCTGTAAGAATCCTAGGGCAGGGTTTTGCTACAAGCTGGAAAATGAGGTTGATGAGAGAGTGAGGAAGTGCTTGTGCATATCTCCTTGCTTGTAGTGGAGAAAACTGATTTCCAAGACCCTGTGGGAAGAGGAGAGTAACCTTCATCCTTGACTATCATGGAGCAAAGAGAAAGAATCTCTCTCATAGCATCATGGTCTAGCTCAAGGGTGGCCAATTGTAGATCCGTCAGGAGTGACTATGCTTATGTTTGGAAGGAAATAGGCACCCCTTTCAACAATTGCTTCACATTTACTAGTTCTGATAAGTATTTTCATACTATGTATAATATATTGGATGTGATGATGAAATGTCTGTGTTTATGGTTAAGACTTGCAGTATTGGAACAATTATTAGATATTCTCTTTTGCTTCTGCAAAATTCTGTACTGCATGGATTTCAATTCATCTCATTTTTACTACTAGATAGTTATGAGATGTGAATCCACAGGAGATATGGGGTAGGATGGACTGAAACCTCTAAGTCATGCCAACCCTTTTAAGTTTACCTTAGCAGGAATGTCAGGTTCAACATCCTATGGGAGAAGGGTGTTTTCCTTTGGGTTAACCATCCATTTGACCAAGGGCTTCAACCTGTGTCCTTAGCCCATTTGTTGTAAAAGGATTAGTGCTTAACCCCTATAATTTCCAAAGGATCCATATGACTAGGGTTTGGGAACCCTTCGCTAGTTTGAAAGGAGCTACCCCTTCAGGACTTCAGAAATTATGTCCCCACAATCCTTGAAAATAGTTGAAGGTTGAAATCACAAATCGATGAGGGCCATCGATCTGGAGATCTAGTGTAGACCTCTACCAGCCATTAGATCGTACATAGGAAGGGGGGTGTTAAGAACTTCGACGAAGTGCTACATCGGGGGATTAAAAGTGGTCTAGAAACGAAACTCCCGAATGTCAGAGTTTCGTAGTTAATCTAGATTGTTGATAATGGAGGGACATGTGTCCATTGATCAACAATTATCCAGGAGTCCGTGCATTCAACAATTTAGAAACGTGTGAGTCCCCCCACCCGAAGCTCTACAAACCAAAGTAAATCTTGTTCGTAGATGTTAGGTACACGTGGCAATAGACCCAGTGTGGTCTAGAAGTAAATCTGGTAGACACACACAAAACTCTTGAATGTAGAACTACTGAAGTGACAAGGGTCGTCGATCCTCAGATCCTTCGGGATCCTTCCTAGTCATCAATCTAAGGAACCCACATTCTACTACCCATCTAACCAGGAATGCGTTGTGGAGTGACACGTGGGCCCTACTCATCCCCCATCAAGTGTTGACCATTGAAATAGGACCATTTCATGAGTGGATACATGGCATGTGATCCCGTAGTTCGGAGACTTCATACTCCAAAGGAACCTAACCAAGAGTTTACAAAGTATGAGACTATTGAAGTCGTGAGTGTCAAAGTGAATCTCGACCATTGGCAGGATGAGGACACTTGCCGCCAGATTAGATACTCCGAAGACTTAGCTCTTCGGGGAATTCATGACGTGAGAAGTTGGCAAGCTTTGAATCCCTTAGTTGTGAATTAATGAGAACCGTAGATATATGGATCTACGTGGAATATTATGGGACGTTAGATTGAAGGAATAAGAAGCTCTCACTCTATCATAACATGGTTTGATGATGTCATTCGATGTGATGTGGACCCATAGTACATGTGCCACATGTCACCGAGTTTTAGATGATTCACATACCAATTATGCCTATTAGACAATGACATGTTTCACCCTTACTGAGGACAAGTGTCACTCATCGACCCTTGCTTCGTGTCAATTCCTAGTTCATGCCCACCTGGAAAACATGGCTAGTGATGTATACGGGACTTTGAGAGTTTGGATAACTTCAGGAGTTCGAGGGTTTTGGGGCGTGTTATAATTAGGAACGTCCAACATAAAATGTTGAACGTTGAACATCGAAGGTCCAAGGCCATGTGGAAAAATTTTAGGAGTTTGGGATTTTGGGCATAGTATGGTAAAAAGGTACACTCAATGGAGATAATCAAACATTCAACGATGGTCGTCGATCATCGAAACACCAAAAAATTAAGACTTTGACCACCGATTGTCAACCGTCAAATGGATAAGGCCATGTGGTGAGACCTCGGGACTTCAGGGATTAGGAAAACGGTATGTTCAGCGCCGAGTACCGAAGCCCCCCTTTAACCATAGATCTCAGTGGAGGATGTGAACCATTGATCCCCTCCATTGTTAGATGATCTAATAATTTGACAACATTTTTGGAACTCCTGAAGTCCGGGAACTTCTGAAGTGCCAAAACATTTTTTAACGTAGGCTCCTAGCTCTCAGTTTCCATCCCAAGGTCACGAGGAATATCCCACTAGATGGTTCAAGTGCACAGTGAGAGATGTAAGTTTTGGTGGAGCTGATTAAGAGGGTTCTGCTTAAGTAAGGGACCAAAAATGAACCAAGGAAAGAGAAAATTTGATGCCCCATTCCTAGAAAGGCTAATTAAGGGGTTGGGTATGTTAAAAATTGGTATCAGAAAATGGCAACAACACTTGGCCTTCTTGGGCTCATGCACGAGTCGCATAAAAACAATATTATTAGAGAACTTATAGGGTAATAGCCTACCTTACCCCCTTCTACTATTTATATATGTTTTGGAAGTCTGCATTGTAGGTTGCTAATGTTTCCAAACAAAGAAATAACTTCGCCTTGAAATGATATATGTTGAAATGATATATGATAACCAACACTCAAGCAGACAGTGAACAACAGGAGAACTACAACATAAAGGATGGTGACACATCAGGAATTGGGGAGAGATCCCACAATAGAGAAGAAGAATATGATGAAAGGAGGGTGGTGGAACCCCTAAAAATTTGGTTGAAACTGTAAGAAGCCTCATGGACGAATTACAGAGTTATAAGGCTGACAATGAAAGGGTGCTCAAGGAGCAGGAAAACCAGACTAAAATTAATGCAGTTCTATTGCAAATCCTATCAGATATACAAAGGAAAATGCAACATGGTCCAGCTGCCATTCATAATACTAAGAAAACTCTAAGTCCACCTTAGAGACAAAAGAATGGTCCTGAAAGTGGCCACACCAAGAGGAGAACCTCAAATAAGGCCCAACATGAATCCAAGAGACACTCAATGGAATATTCCTCTGGTGAGGAGACTAACAACTCTAAGTAACCTTTTAGTTGAAAAACTAGTTCCCATTCTCATAAGAGAGGAAAGAAGAGGAAACATTCCAAGAGTCATGACCCTGAAGAATTCAAGAAAGACAAGCCACCCACCTTCAATGGAGAGATTAAGAAAAGGGGAAAAGTAGAAGTTTGGCTACTCAGCTTGAAGAAGTACTTCAAAGTCCATGACTAATTTTCAAACTTAAAGGCTCAGATAGCCATTTTCAACCTAACTGAGATGGCTTCCATTTGGTGGGAGGACCTTAGGAATGTGAAAGGAGTCCATGAGAAGGACTTTTCATGGAAACAAATTGAGAAATACTTCAAGATGAACTATGTGTTATAAAAGTACTTTGATGGAAATACCAAGTTCTTCTATGAACTCAAGTTGGGACAACTCACCATAGATGAGTATATCAACAAATTTCTTGAGTTGCTAAGGTATATGCCCTATATAAAATATGAAAAGGTAAAGATGAAACGATTTATTAGTGGATTACCTTAGTCCTATAGGGACATGATTGAGTTTGTTGAGCCAAATACCTTAGAATATACTATTAGAAAATCAAGGTATTTCTATGAGAAATTCAAGAGTAAGATGGAACCCCATGAAGATTGGAAGACAAAAAACAATTTGGGATTCAAGAAGAAGAGGTTTAAACCCTTGATATTTAAGAACCCTAGTAAGAGATCTAGGATGAACCTTCCTGCCAGAAGTGTGTATTAGCAAAAGTTTCCCTCCTAGAGTGGGAATAAACCACTCAGATTAGCTCCAAGTAAGACTAATAACACAAAGAGAGAACCCTTGAAATGTTGGTGTTGTGGAGAGGAACATTTGTTGAGGGACTATCCACATAGGAAACAGAATAATGGAAGGGTCTACAGCATCCAAGAGGATACCATAGTCAATGATGTGGCTAGGATCCTGCCAAAAATTTATGCATCATTGGATAATAGGCAAGTTGACCACCAAGCTTAAGTGGTGGAGATGGAAGGTACAATTTCCAACCACTGTGTTTCCATTTTAATTGACCCTAGTTCTAATTTGAGTTATGCTTCCCCTCAAACTATTGAGAAATGTAAATGGCAACAAGTTAAACATGTTAAATCATGGTTGGTACAACTAGACACTAGAACCAAAAGAAAAATAACAGAGTTCATACCAGTATGCCAATTTTTCATGAGTGGGTTTCCCACCGAAGAAAACCTAAACATACTACCTCTAGGATCTTATGACCTATGGATGGCATGGACAGGTTGGCTTCCCACAAAACCAAGTTGGACTATTAGAGTAAAACTTTGGAGTTTAAAAACAAAGAAGGAATAAGGGTAACTGTAATGTCCCCAAGGCCGATCCCTATTGTAAATCATGTCTATGAAGTATAAAGCTTGTTTATGAACTGTAATTCAAGTTTATAAGGCTAGTGAGCCAAGTTATATAAGCTAGTGGGCTTATGTGTTATTAGGCCAAGGAGCCTAAGTGTTGAAGGCCAGGAGCTTGATTTTTGTACATGTAATTATGCATAGTATTAATACAAAACATCTATGCGTGTGGACCGACTACGATGGATGAGTGATGGGGGACTAAGCTTCCACAAAACCTCGGTAAGGGATTGGGGGCTGGAAGGTTGGAAAGAGAGGCCAAGTGTGAAACCTAGAGGCTAAGCCTAGGGGCTTAATTCCTTGGGAATAATATTTTAATATTATCCCAAAATCCATGTGAAATATATGTTTTGTCCTAAGTTCCTGGGGAGGGATGCATGTAGCTTCATGGGTGACATGTGTCAACCCAAGCGCATGCAATTTAACCCAGGAAATGAGCCGTGTTGGGGGTTCTCTTTCCATTCCATCGAATTTTGTGTAGGAGTGGGGTGGGCATTCCTCCAACCATCACCTGAATTCGGGGTTCGACCTTCCAATTCCTCTATCCTCCATCTATATGTGTCTGGCCTATGTGATTGAACCTATGTACACCTTACGCATCTCTAAAACCAAAGAGGTGAGTCTATTCCTTATTGCTGGTTGGGAGATTCGAATGTTCCATAATTTTTGAGCCATGCATCTTGTGTTTCTTTCTAGAAAGCTTAATGCATCCTGTAATCGTGGAGCCGCGCTATGCTTTAGAAATGATCATTTCTGTTTTAGGTGTCGATACCCATTTTCCCAATTGACTATTGTGGCCACGCAGTGCTGGATTGCGTGTGGCTTGTTGGTCAGTGTGAGGGAGGTGATTGTTGTTGAAGTGGCAGGTTACCCAGTCTATGAGAAACTCTCTCTAGGTGAGAGTGCGCGGAGGAAGTGAGAACTCTTAGAAGGAGTCCTGTAGCTACCACAGATCTCGGAGACTTCTGGTCCAGTCTGTTGCTGAAGCCCAAGGGAAGGGAGGTTAGCAGCTGATGGACTATCTTGGTGAAAGTGAAGGTGTATACTCCTAGGGTGGGATAGACATGTAGGGAATGAGAGTCTATGGGTAGTGGTCATAAGTGTCTCCTGGGAGAGAATCTTTCTCCTGTGACTGTGTATCTTCCTGTATTCCCTGCCTAGTCTAAGAATCCCTACCCGGTGGAGCTTATTCCCATCTCGAGGGTGACCTACTGCTGAGACTGATGAGCAGCGCGGTCTAAGGCTGGGAGGTTCGTGGGAGGCATACACGCAGTTGGTGAATTACATCCAATCTAAAATATAAGTATAATCATGCATATAATTTCAATTAAATATGCATGTCTGTGATTCTAGCAATGTTTACATGTATTCTTCTATATTTGTGAATTATTGTTAATGCCGTGGATTATGTATGCTAACGGCATTAATGTGCTTATGTTGTGTTTAACTGTAATCAAGCAATTGTGTTTCATAAGAATAAATAATATGTTATAGTAGTGTTTTTCCGTGTAGTAATGTTGGCCCAACCATGGGGTTGATGGTCAGGAACGTTACAGTATGGTATCAGAGCCTAGTTTCAACGTTGAGCCTGGATGGGCCGGATAAGTGGTCTTTGGACCGAGGTTTTGAGAAGAAATTGTGTCTGGAGGACTAATTTCAGACCTTAGAATGTTTCTGAGTGTCAACAGACTACTTGACTGTGTTACAAATCTCAGGAAGTGTAGTGGTATTATAAAACTTCAAATGGTGTGGTATATGGCCAAAGGGAGAGAGAGAACTCCACACCAGAAGTGTTGGAGCCATAGAATATGTTCGGGAGGAAAGAGAACCCTTACAACCATCAAATCTACAGAATGTGCACAAGGTTTATAACCCTTTGGAGTTGCACAGGAGTGTGGAAATCATAATACATGAAATCTCAAATTCGTCAGGACCGTCCATCGGAAAGGACGCATGGAGAGTGATTAGAATTTCACTGACTCGTGACTTGAAATGGTCTCAGGTTGAGTTCGTGAGAAATCATGAAATGCAAATTCATGATTGGATCACAACTGTCGATATAAGAGAGATCTGGACTATTAATTTTCCAGGAAGAAATCGACATTTCGGGAATAGGGAGGACGAAGGTGGAAGATCTTGCGACGTCGTGACAAACGAAATCCTGGGATACGAAGTTTCGATGAGATCGGAGTCGTGAGATCGTGGGGAATCATGACTGTTGGATCAAGTAGATGAAAGTTCAGAAGGAGGGTACCAATTCATTGGCCAGAAGTCCTTGGGAAGCAGAGTTGGATGGTTAGAATTCTCTATGGAGAAATCGTGAAATCGCGAGGACCGTAAGATAGCCAGAAGTTGCAAGGTGGTTAGTGGATGGAGAAACTAGCCACCCTAGGA
>JZKD02S2341858.1:374197-391869 GCA_000966675.3 Picea glauca
ATATGCTTGCATTACCTGCATCCATGACTGTACATAATGTGTTTCATGTTTCATTTCTTAAAAAGTATATGCCTAATGCTAATCATGTAATTGATTGGAATGTGATCCAAGTGGAACAAGAAGGTGTCCTACAAGTGCATCATGTGTGCATATTGGACAGGAAAAACAAACAGCTCCATAATCGAGCCACAGGGCTTGTAAAGGTCCAGTGGACCTGGTATGGTCCTGAGGACACAACATGGGAGCATGAAGATGTTATGCAGGCAAAGTACCCACATCTTTTTGAAAATTTTGAAAATCTTGTAGTTGTAGTGTAAAGTTGCACTAAGGACAGTGCAAAATAAGGGGAGGGGATTGTAATGTCCCCAAGGCCGAGCCCTATTGTAAATCATGTCTATGAAGTATAAATCTTGTTTATGAACTGTAATTCAAGTTTATAAGGCTGGTGAGCCAAGTTATATAAGCTAGTGGGCTTATGTGTTATTAGACCAGGGAGCCTAAGTGTTGAAGGCTAGGAGCCTGATTTTTGTACATGTAATTATGCACAGTATTAATACAAAACATCTCTGCGTGTGGATTGACCACGATGAATGAGTGATGGGGGAATAATATTCCACAAAACTTGGGTAAGGGATTGGGGGATGCAAAGTTGGAAAGAAAGGCTAAGTGTAGAGCCTAGGGGCTTAAGTCCTTGGGAATAATATTTTAATATTATCCCAAAATCCATGTGAAATCTATTTTTGTCCTAAGTTCCTGAGGAGGGATGCATGCAACTTCATGGGCAACATGTGTCGACCTAGGTGCATGCGATTTAACCCAGGAAATGAGATGTGTTGGGGTTTCTCTTTCCATTCCGTTGACTATTGCGTAGGAGTGGGGTGGGAATTCCTCCAACCATCACCTGAATCCAGTGTTCGACCTTCCAATTCCTCCATCCTCCATATGTATGTGTTTGGCCTTTGTGATTGAACCTCTGTACACCTTACGCATCTCTGAAACCAGAGAGGTGAGTTTGTTCCTTATTGTTGGTTGGGAGAACCGAATGTTCTGTAATTGTTGAGCCGTGCATCCTGTGTTGCTTGCTGGAAATATTAACTCATCCTCTAATCGCAGAGCCACGCTATGCTTTAGTGTTGATCGTTTACATTTCGGGTGTCCATACCCATTTTTCCAATTGACTGTTGTGGCCACACAGTGTTGGACTATGTGTGGCTTGTTGGCCAGTGTGAGGGAGGTGATTGTTGTTGAAGAGGCAGGTTATCTAGTCTATGAGTGACTCTCTCCAGGTGAGAGAGTGCACGGAGGAAGTGAGAACTCTTGGAAGGAGTCATGTAGTTGCCACAGAGCTTGGAGACTTCCAGTCTGATCTGTTGCTGAAGCCCAAGGGAAGGGAGGTGAGTAGCCGATGGATTGTCTTAGTGACGGTGAAGGTGTATACTCTTGGGGTGGGATAGACATGTGGGGAATACAATTCTGTGGGTAGTGAGCATAAGTGGCTCATGGGAGAGAATCCTTCTCCTACGACTGTGTGTCTTCCTGTATTCCCTGCCTAGCCTAGGAATCCCTACCCGGTGGAGTTTAGTCTCAACTTACGGGTGACCTACTACTAAGAGTGATGAGCAACGTGGTCTAAGGCTAGGAGGTTCATGGGAGTTCTACACGCAGTTGGTGAATTACATCCATTCTAAAAGATAAGTATATACATGTGTATAATTTCAATTAAGTATGCATGTCTGTGATTCTAGCAATGTTTACATGTATTTCACTGTATTCATGAATTATTGTTAATGCCATGGATTATGTATGCTAACAATATTAATGTGCTTACATTGTGTTTAACTCTAATTAAGCAATTGTATTTCATAAGAATGCATAATATGTTAGAGTAGTGTTTTTCTGCGTAGTAATGTTGGCCCGACCATGGGGTTGATGGTCGGGAACGTTATAGTAACCCTACAAGGGATTCAAAAGCATGTCTCAGTGAGAAAAATATAAGCCCTCCAAGTGAAGAAGTATTTCAAAAAGGGATGTCCCTTGTATGAAATACAAGTATTTAACTCTATTGATAATGACAAAGCCAACCTAGAGGACCATCCCATATTGAGAGAATATAAGGATGTATTCCTAGAAGAGGTGTCAGGCCTACCTCTTGATTTTTCAATAGAATTTATACCAAGAGCAGTGCCAATGTCTAGAACACCCTATATAATGAGTACACTGGAGTTAGTTGAGCTCAAGATACAACTAAAGGAGATGTGGGAAAAATCCTACATTGAGCCTAGTGTGTCTCCATGGGGATCACCAGCCTTGTTTGTGAAAAAGAAAAATGGCACACTCAGACTAGGCATAGATTATAAATAACTCAATAAGATGACCATCAAGAATAAGTATCCCTTGCCAAGGATCGATGACTTGTTTGACCAATTAAGGGGTGCTACCATATTCTCCAAGATCAACTTGAGGTCTGGATACCATCAAGTCCAAATTAAATATGAATATATTCACAAGACAACCTTTAAGACAAGATATGGTGACTATGAATTTGTGGTGGTGCCATTTGGGCTTATCAATGCACCAACCACTTTTATGTGCTTAATGAATAATGTATTCATAAAGTTGTTGAATAGGTTTGTGTTGGTTTTCATTGATGATATCCTAATCTATTCAAAGAATATAGAATAGCATGAAGAGTATCTCAAGATAGTACTCCAGGTACTAAGATAATATCAACTCTATGCTAAGCTCAGTAAGTGTGAATTTTTCTAGAAACAAGTCCACTACCTAGGCCATGTTATTTATGAGGAAGGAGTAGTAGTTGACCCTGAAAATATTAAATCCATCATGGATTGGCCTACCCCAAAGGATGTATCTGATATCATATCCTTTATGGGCGCGGTACAATACTAAAGGAGATTCATAAAAGTATTCTCCAAGATTGGTTGCCCAATTAACTCCCTTCATAAAAGGGGATTAAATTCATTTGGACATCAAAATGTGAAGAAATATTTTAAGAGCTAAAATACCTTCTAACCAATGCAACTGTACTGGAGATTACAGATCCAAACAAATGCTTCCTTGTGTGTACAAATACCTGCAAGGAAGGGCTCAAAGGAGTCCTTATGCAAGAAGGACATGTGATTTGTTACAAATCCAGAAAATCGAATGAGCATCAAGTCAATTATGTGACCCATGATATGGAATTGGATTCCATAGTGCATACTTTAAAAATGTAGAGGTATTACCTCCTAGGTAGGAGATTTGTGCTTATGACAGACCATAGTGGATTGAGGTATTTGTTTGACCAACCAAAACTCAATGTGAGACAAGATAGGTGGATGGCTCTCCTTAGTGAGTTTAATTTTGAAATCAAACATATCAAAGGAAAAGAGAACATGGTGGTTGATGCCCTTAGTAGAAGTATGAAAGTAGTTCACTTGGCAGCTGTAAGCGCCAGTGAATCATAAATCAAAGAGAGGGTCAAAACTGCACAATAAACAGATACATTTTTCAAGATCGTGACTTCATACCTAGAGTAAGAGCCCACAGGGCTGAAGTACGAAGGTGATTAGATGCTTAATGATGGCCTACTGACTTATAAGGGCAGATTGTAAATTCCAAATTGTGACGACTTGAAGAGATTCATAATGGGTGAACTACATAAAAGACCATATATTAGTCATCCTGGTTATCAGAAAATGATCACGACCACTAGGAAACTATTCTATTGGCCCAGACTGAAATAGGACATAGCTAATTACTTATCTAAGTGTTAGAAATTCAAGGCATAGCATCGGCACCTAGAAGGGTTGTTACAACCCCTACCAATTCCTCAATGGAAATGGGAAACCATCTCTATGGGTTTCATCACATGATTACCAAAATCAACCAAACAGAATGATGTCATCATGGTAGTTGTGGAAAAACTGAGAAATGTTGCTCACTTCATGCCTGTCAAGTCAACTTACAAGGAAATAGATATTGCTAGTATCTTCATGAAAGAGATATTCAGACTGCATCGCATGCCTAAGGAAATTATATCCGACAGAGATACAAATTTTACTTCAAACTTTTGGAAATCTTTGTTTGCTGGTTTTGAAATCAAATTGCTCTTTAGTACAACCTATCACCCTCAAACCGATGGGAAAACAAGTATTAGAATACATGTTGAGGATGCATGTAATGCATCAACCCAAGAAGTGGGAGGACTACCTACCACTGGTATAATTTTCCCACAACAATGGATATTGAGAGTCATTAAAAATTATCCCTTTTGAAGCCCTCTATGGAAGGAAATGCAACATTCTGATTAGATGGAACAACCCAGTAGGAAGAGTTACAATCATGCTAGATATGCTAAAGGAAATGGAACAACAAGTGATTTAGATCAAGAAAAATCTGAAGATAACCCAGGATAGAGAAAAGAGCTATGAAGACCTGAAAAGGACTCTTAGAGAGTTCAAAGTAGGGGATCATGTGTATCTCTGAGTTGGACCCAGGAGAAGCTCTTTGAGGATGGGATATTGTGCCAAGATGGCACCCCGATATTGTGGGCCCTTTGAATTTTTGGATAGAGTGGGACAAGTAGCCTATCGGTTAGCACTCCCTCCCACAGTGAAGGTAGATAATGTTTTCCATGTTTCTTTATTAAATAAGTATGTACATTATTCTAATCATATTATTGATTGGTCTGTGATTTAGGTGGAACCCAAGGGAGAATTCCTGCCAGAACCTCAATGCACAATAGACAGGAAGGAACCCCCACTCAGGAACAAAACCATTGAAAAGGTCAAGGTGCAGTGGAAACACTTTGGCCCAGATGAGGCTACATGGGAAATGGAGGATTCCATGAGATAGGCATATCCATTTTTTTTTACTTCTGTACATATAGAGCACATCAATAGATAGAACATCAAGGACAATGTTCCTTTAAGGGGGAGGGGATTGTAATACCCCTGTTTCCCCCAGTTTGTAAATATAACTATAAATGGCCAAGAGACTATGAAAGACTAAATGTGTGTGAATGTTTGATTTGATGAACCTTGTATAAAAGGGTCAATGTATGAATTTATGTTATTAATATAATTTGAATATGTGTTGCACAAATGCTAAAAGGGGGAAAGTTTTCCAAGATAGACCATGGATTCTATTAGAGAGATGGTGAGGGGAAACCAATAATGGTTGAGATGAACCTCACCAAACCAGTACCTACTAGGTGTAATTGCTCAACAGTCCTCTGACCCAGAAATGAATTACCAATTAGGCTGGTAGTTGGAAGGCCATCCTCAAGAGTTAATGAGGAGATGGGGCAGGGTACCCATCTGTAAGGCTTCTAGGCCTAATGTTGAATGGGGATTCAAACCCATGCAACCTTGCTGAGGAAGGAAATAAAGGAGGTAATTCGGGGACAAAGACAGATCTGCAAATTAGCAGACTAGAAAAAACATTCTCCTAAGAAGAGCAGTGAGGATACTTCAACTCCAGAGTTGAGAGAAAAGCATAGAGGAAAGCTCATTTTGGTTGTAATAATATCGGGGCAGGGTTTCGCTACAAGCTAAGAAATGAGGTTGACGAGCGACTAAGGAAGTTCCCGTGCATAACTCCTTGCTTGGAGTGGAGAAAACCGATTTCCAAGACCCTGTGGGAGGATGAGAGTAACCTTCATCCTTCATTTCTGTGGAGCAAAGAGAAAAAATCTATGCCAGAGAATCATGATCTAGCTGAGGGGTGGAAAGTGGTAAATCCATCAGGAGTGATTGTGCCTTTGGCTAGGAGGAAACATGCACCCCTTTTAGCAGTTGCTTCACATTTACTAGTTATGATAAGTATTTTGATACTATGTATAATATATTGGATGTGATGATGAAATGTCTGTGTTTATGGTTAAGTCTTGCAGTATTGGAACAATTATTAGATAAGCTCTTTTTCTTCTGCAAACTTCTATACTTCATGGTTTTCAATTTATCTCAGTTTTGTTGCTAGATAGTTGTGATATGTGAATCTGCAGGAGAGATGGGGTCATGCAAACCCTTTGAATTTTACCTTAGCAGGAATGTCAAGCTCAACATCATGCGGGAGATTGGTGTTTTTCATTTAGGTTAACCATCCATCTGACCGAGGGATTCGGCCCATGTCCTTAGCCCATTTGTTGTAAAAGGATTAGCACTTAGCCCCTAGAATGTCCAAAGGATCCATATGAACAGGGTTTGGGAACCCTATGCTAGTCTGAAAGGAGCTAGCCCTTTGGGAATTCGAGAGTTATGTCCCCACAATCCTCGAAAATAGCCAAAGGGTGGAGTCGCAAATCAATGAGGGTTGTTGATCTGGAGATCCAGTGTAGACCTCTACCAGTCATTAGATTGGACGTAGGAAGGGAAGTGTTAAGTGCTTCAATGAAGTGCTACTTCGGGGGATTAAGAGTGGTCTAGTGCCGAAACTCCCAAATGTCGGAGTTGCAGAGTTAATCTAGACCGTTGATAATGGACGGACACGTGTCCACTGATCAACAATTATCTAGGAGTCTAGGCATTCAGTGATTTAGAAACATGTGAGTTCCCCCCCGAAGCTCTTTGAGCCAGAGTAAATCCTCATCATAGATGCTAGGTACAAGTGGTGAAAAATATGGCATGTTTTGAAGGGAAAGCCGGGAGACACACACAGAAATCCCGAATGTTGAACTGCGGAAGTGACGTGGACCGTTGATCCTTGGATCCTTCGAGATCCTTCCTAGCCGATGATCTAAGGAACCCACCTTCAACTACCCAACTAACCAAAAACACTTCATGGAGCAACACATGGTCCCTACTCGTCCCCCATCAAGTGTTGATTGTTCAACAAGGACCGTTGGATGAGTGGATATGTGGCATGTGATCTCGTAGTCTGGAGACTTTGTACTACGGAGGAACCCAACCAAGAGTTTACGAGGTATAAAACCGTCGAAGTCGCAAGAGCCAAAGTGAATCTTGACCATTGGTAGGATGAGGACACTTGGCTTCATGTTAGAGACTCTAGAGACTTATCTCTTCAGGGAATTCGCAACGTGAGAATTTGGCAAGCTCCAAAGCCCGGAGCCATGAAGTAATGAGAACTGTAGATCTATCGATCTACGTGGAATATTACGGACATCTATATTGAAGGACTGAGAAATTATCAGTCTATGATGATGTGGTTGTAGATGCTAGGAACACGTGGTGACAGATCCGGTATGGTCCAGAGGGAAAGAAGGGAGACACATAAAGAACTCCCAAATGTCAAATTGTCAAAATGACGTGGACCATCAATTTCTTGATCCTTCGAGATCCTTTCCAACCGTCGATCTAAGGGACCCATCTTTGACTACCCAACTAACTAGGAACACGTCGTGGAGTGACATGTGGGCCCTACTCATCCCCCATCAAGTGTTGACCATTGAACTAGGACCGTTGGATGAGTGGATACGTGGCATGTGATCTCGTAGTCCTGAGAGTTCGTACTCTGCAGGAACCTGACCAAGATTTTAAGAAGTATGAAACCGTTGAAGTCACAAGCGCCAAAGTGAATCTCAACCATTGGTAGGATGAGTACACTTGGCGCCATATGAGAGACTCTGGAGACTTAGCTCTTCAGGGAATTCGTGACATGAGAAGTTGGAAAACTCCGAAGCCCGGAGCCATGAAGTAATGAGAACCATAGATCTATGGAACTACATGGAATCTTATGGACAATTAGATTGAATGACTGAGAAGTTATCAGTCTATGATGGTGTGGCTTGATGATGTCATTCTATATGATGTGGACCCGCAACATGCTTGACACGTGTCACCAATATTTGATTAGTTCACATACCCATTATGCATGTTAGATCATGACATGTGTCACCCATATCAAGGACATGTGTCAACCCTAGACCCTCACCGCTTGTCAATTCCCAGTTCATGCCCGCCTAACCAGTGTGGTTGGTGATGTATACAGGACTTTGGGAGTTTGGATAACATCGAGAGTTTGGGGATTTTGGGGCATGTTATAATTAGGAATGTCCAACATAAAACATCAAATGTCGAATGCAAAAGGGCCAAGGCCAAGTGGTGAAATTTTGGGAGTTCAGGAGTTTGGGAATAGTATGGTAAAAAGGTATGCTCAATGGAGATCATTGATCGTTGAACGTCGAACGTTCAATGATGGTCGTCGATTTCTGAAACACCGAAAAATTAAGACTTTGACCTTTGATTACCCACTGTCGGGGATTAGGAAAACGATATGTTCAACACCGAGTATCGAAGCCCGCTTTTAACTATAGATCTTGATGGAGGATTTGAACCATTGATCCCCTCTATTGTTCAACAATCTGAGAATTTGACAACACTTTTGGAACTCTCGAAGTCAAGGAACTTCCGAAGTGCCGAAACCTTTGCTAACACAGGCTCGTAGCTCCCTGTCTTCAGCCCGAGGTCATGAGGAAGACCCTGCTAGCCAGTTCAAGTGCACAGTGAGAGATGTAAGCTTCTGGGGAGCTGATTAAGAGAGTTTTTCTTAAGTAAGGGACCAAAAATGGACCAGGGAAAGTGAAAATTTGATGCCCCATCCCTAGAAAGGTTAATTAAGGGGTTTGGTATGTTACACTCACATTGATTTTTGATTGGTCAAACAAATACCTCAACCCACTATGGTCTATCATAAGTACAAATCTTCTACCTAAGAGGTAATGTCTCCACTTTTTTAAATCATGCACTATGGCAGCCAATTCCATATCATGGGTCACATAATTGACTTCATGCTCATTCAATTTTATGGATTCATAGCAAATCACATGTCCTTCTTGCATAAGGAATCCTCTGATCCCTTCCTTGCAAGCATCTATACACACCAAGAAGTCCTTGTTTGGCTCTACAATCTTCATCACACATGCATTGGTTAGAAGGTATTTCAGCTCTTGAAATCTTTCTTCACATTATGATGTCCAAATGAATTTAACCCCCTTTTTCAAAAGGGAGGTGATTGGGAAACCAATCTTGGAGAATCCTCTTATGAATATCCCATAATATCCTGCAAGGCCCATAAAAGATCCGATATCAGATACATCCTTTGGGGTAGGCCAATCCATGATGGATTTAATCTTTTCGGGATCAACTGCCATTCCTTCCTCAGAAATAACATGGCCTAAGTAATGGACTTGTTTATGGAAAAAGTCACACTTACTAAGCTTAGCATAGATTTGATGTTCTCTCAGTACTTGGAGTACTAGCTTGATATTTTCTTCATGTTCTTCACTATTCTTGGAATAGATTAGGATATCATCATTCAAAACCAACACAAATCTATCGAAGAACTTTTTGAATACATTTTTCATTAAGCACATGAAAGTGGTTGGTGCATTGGTAACCCCAAATGGCACCACCACAAATTCATAGTGACCATATCTTGTCCTAAAGGTTGTCGTGTGGATGTCTTCATATTTAATTCAGACCTAATAGTATCTAGACCTCAAGTCAATCTTGGAGAAGATGGTAGCACCCCTTAATTGGTCAAACAAGTCATCAATCCTTGGCAAGGGATACTTATTATTGATGTTAATCTTATTGAGTTGTCTATAATCTATGCACAATCTGAGTGTGTCATATTTCTTTTTGACAAACAAGGCTGGTGCTCCCCATGGAGATACACGAGGCCGAATGTAACCTTTGTCCGACATCTCCTTCAACTGTAGTTTGAGTTCAACTAGTTATGGTGTACTCATTCTATAGGGTGTTCCAAACATTGGCACCACTCCTGGTACAAGTTCTATTGAAAAATCAATATCCCTTTTTGGAGGTAGACCTGTTACCTCTTCTGGGAATACATATTTATATTCTCTTAATATGGGATGGTTCTCTAGGATGGGTTTGTCATTCTCAGTAGAGTTTAGTACTTGTATTGCGTACAAGGGACATCCCTTTCTACAATACTTCTTCAATTGGAGGGATGATATTTGTCTCACTGAGATAGGATTTTGAATCCCTTGTAGGTTTACCCTTCTTCCCTCTTCATTTTCACACTCTAAAGTTTTACTGTAACAATCCAAATTGATTTTCTGGGAAGCCAATGAGTCCATGCCAATCAGCGGGTCACAATATCCTAGAGGTAGTATGTTTAGGTTTTCTTCGGTGGGAAACCCACTCATGACAAATTGGCATGCTGGTATGACCTCTGTTACTTTTCTTTTGGTTCCAGTGGATAGTTGTACTAGCCATGATTTAACATGTTTAACTTTTGGAAATTTACATTTATCAATAGTTTGAGGGGAAACATAACTCAAATTAGAACTAGGTTCAATTAAAATGGAAACATGATGCTTGGAAATCGTACCTTCCATCTCCACCACTGAATCTTGGTGGTTAGCTCGTCTATTATCCAAGGCTGCATAAATTTGTGGTGGCATCCTAGCCACATAATTGACTATGGTAGCCTCTTGGATGTTGTATACCCTCCCATTGTTCTGTTTCCTATGCAGACAGTCCCTCGATAGATGTTCCTCTACACAACCCTAACATTTCAAGGGTTCTCTCTTCGTGTTATCAGTCTTACTTGGAGCTACTCTTAATGGTTTATTTCCACTTTGGGATGGAAAATTTTGTTGATACACACTTCTCGCAGGAAGTCTCATCCTCAAGCTCTTACCAGGGTTCTTAAATCTCAAGGGTTTAAACCCCTTCTTCTTGAATCTCGAATTGTTTTACTTCTTCCAGTATTCATGGGTTTTTTTATTACTCTTGAATTTCTCATAGAAATATATTTCTTTTTGAATGGTATATTCTAAGGTCTTTGGATCATCAAACTCAATTCTATCCTGGTAATACTGAGGTAATCCACTAATAAATTGTTGCATATTTACCTTTTCATCCTTTATGTAGGGCACATACCTCATAAGTTCGAGAAATTTGTTGATATACTCATCTATGGTGAGTTGTCCCAGCTTTAGTTCATAGAAATCCTTGGTATTTCCATCAAAGTAATTTTATGGCAGGTACTTCTTCTTGAATTATTTCTCAAATTGTTTCCATTCCAAGTCCTTCTCATGGAATCCTTTCACATTCCTAAGGTCCTCCCACCAAATGGAATCTTTCCCATTTAGGTTGAAAATGGCTATCCAAGCCTTTAATTTTTCATAGTAGTCATGGACTCTGGAGTATTTATTCAAACCGAGTAGCCAAACTTCTACTTCTTCCCCCTTATTAATCTCTCCATCTAAGGTGCGTGGCTTGGATTTCTTGAATTCTTTAGGGTCACGACTTTTGGAATGTTTCCTCTTCTTTCCTCTAGTCTGAGAATGGGAACTAGTTTTTCCACTAAAAGATTCCTCAGAGTGGTTAGTGTCCTCACCATAGGAATCTTCCATTGAATGTCTCTTGGATCCATGTTGGGCCTTCTTTGAGGTTATTCTCCTGGTGTGGCCACTCTCGGGACCATGCTTTTGTATCTCTTGTGGGATTGGACTTTGCTTAGTATGATGCCTCTCCACATGACTGGAAGCTAGACCATGTTGCACTTGCCTTTGTATATATGATAGGATTTGCATTAGGACTGCATTAATTTCAATCTGCTTTTCCTTCTCCTTGATCATCCTTTCATTGTCAGCTATTTAACTTTGTAATTATTCCATCAGGCTTATTATAGGTTCAACCAAATTTTGAGGGGTTTCCACCACCCTCCTTTCATCAGATTCTTCCTCTCTATTATGGGATCTCTCCCCCAACTCCTGATGTGTGACCATCCTTTACGTTGTAGTTTAGTTTTTGTTCATTAACTACTTACATGCTAATAAAACATTTTTTGTTAGTTACTAATCTACCAATTCATGAACAACATATATCATTGCAAGGTGAAGTCAATTATTTATTTGGAAACATCAGCAACCTACAATGCATACTTCCAAAACATATATCAACAATAGAAGGTGTCATTTCTCTCTTCTGTAGAGGTTCAGACAAGTTTCTTATAGAAGACGGTAAGGTAGGGTGTTACCCAATAATTTTTCTAATAATTTTTTTATGTGACTCGTGCATGAGCCGAAGCAGGCCAAGTGTTGTTGCCATGCTCTGATACCAATTTGTAACACACCCAACCCCTAAACACCCTTTCTATGGATGGGACATCAGATTTTCGCTCTTCCTAACTATCTCAAATCCTAATTCCAGGAATTTTGTTGGTTACTACTTGCCATGAGCTTTCTAACGGTCGCCACTGCACTAAAATCCGAATTTGGGCCTATAAGTTATGGCATTCTGAAGTTACTCGAGGCATTACTAGTTGGGGTCTTTAGCGTTCGATGTTGAACATACATTTTTCCTAATCCCCAAAGTCCCGAGATCTCGCCACATGGCCTTAACCATTCGGTGATCGACGTTCGACATTTTACGATGAACGTCCCTTTCTTCCGGTGTTTGGCAGTTGGCAATCGACAGTCAACATCCTACTTTTTTGACGTTTTGGCGATCAAAAATTGTCGTTGAACGTTTGATGTTATGATCGATGATCTCCATTGAGCATCCCTTTTTACCATACTATTCCCAGACTCTCGAACTCCCAAAATTTCTCCATGTGGCCTTGGCCCTTCGGCAATTGACGTTTGGAATTTTATGTTGGACGTTCCTCAATTTTAACATGCCCCAAAAATTCTGAACTGCCGATGTTTTCCAAACTCTCGGAGACCTGTATACGTCACCAACCACGTTGGCCAAGCGGGCACGAACCAGGAATTGACATGCGAGAAGGGTCGATGGGTGACACGAGTCCTCATTAGGGGGTGACAGGTGTCATGCTCTAATAGTCATAAAGCATCTGCGAATCGAAAAAATATGGGTGACATGTGGCACCTTGGTTGTGGGTCCACATCATCTGAGATGACATCAGTAAGCCACATCAACCCCCATCATACAAATGGAATTTATCCACGTGGATCCATAGATCCATGGTCCTCATTACTTTGTGGCTATGGGCTTTAGAGATTATTGACTCATCTCTATGCAAATCCCCCAAAGATCCAAGTCTTTGAACTCTCAGATCTAGCACCACGCGTCCTCTTCCTACCAACGACCGAGATTTATTTCGGCGTTCGTGACTTCGACGATTTTCACACCTTGAAAACCCTTGGCCAAATTCCTCTAGAGTACGAAGTCTCCAGACCACGAGATCTCTTTCCATGTACCCGTTCATCCAACGGTCCTCGTCACTTTGACCATTCGACATTCGGGAGTTTGGCGTGTATCCCCTGAATTTCCTTCTAGACCACGCCAGATCACTTTCCACGTGTACCTAAAATCTATAGCCCGGATTTACTCTAACTTGCAAAGCTCTGAGGAAACTCATGCATCCCTATATCATCCAATATCCAAACTCCCGGATAATCGTTGATGTGTTGACACGTGTCCCTCTAGTTTCAACAGCCCCGATTAACTACGTGACTCCGACATTCGAGATTTTTTGGTGGTACACCACTCCTATTCTCCCAGAGTAGGACTTCATTGAAGCACTTAATGCTTCCCCACCTAGGTCCAATCTAATGGCTAAGAGGGATCTACAATGGATCTCCAGATCGATGGACCTCGTCGATTCACGACTTCGTCTTTCGACTATTTTCGAGGGTTGTAGAATCATAAGTTTTGAAGTCCCGAAGACGAAAGAGATAGCACCTTTTTGGACTAGCGCAAGGATCCTAGACCCTGGTCACATGGGTTTCTTGAATAATATTATGGGCTAGGTGCAAATCCTTTTGCAGCAAGTGGGTTAGGGACACAAGCATGAGCCCTCGATCATATGGGTGGTTAGTCTGAAGGGAAACACTCTTCTCCCACAGAGAGGAACTTGACATTCCCGCTAAGGAAAATTCAAAGGATCATCAAGACTTAGGCGTTTCAGTTACTCCTACACTCTACTCTCCTGTGAACTCATATCCCATGACCCTCTGACAACTAAACTGAGATAAATCATAGATCATATAGATATAACAATTTACAAAAAACATGGATCATTTCTAACAATTGTAAAAATATTGAAAGACTTAATCATAAACACAGACCTTTCATTATCACATCCAATATATTATACAAAGTATGAAAATACTTATATGAACTAGAAAATGTGAAGTAACTACTGAAAGGGGTGTTCGTTTCCTCCCAACCATAGGCACAGTCACTCCTGAAGGATTTACCACTGGTCACCCCCAAGCTAGACCATGATGCTTTGTGAGATATTCTTTCTAATTACTCCACAACAGTCAGGAACAGAGGTTACTCTCCTCCTCCCACAGGAAATTGGCAACTAGTTTTCTCTACTCTAAACAAGTAGGTTTGCACAAGTATTTACTTCGTCACTCATCAACCTTGTCTATCATATTGTATCCAAACCCTATCCATGGCTTCTTTCAGCCAAAATGAGCTTATTGCTCATCTTTTCCTTTCTACTTCAGAGTCGAAGTATCCTTCCTTTCTCTTCTCAGGAGAGTGTTTTCTCTACTCTACAATCTGGTCGATCTATCTCCATCCCCGAATTACCTCATTTATTTCCTTCCTCAACAAGGTTGTGTGGGTCTGAATCCCAATTTGTGTTCAATCCTAGAATCCTTACAAATAGGTACCCTTCCCCATCTTGTCATTAACTCTTGAGGATGGTCTTCCATCTACCAGCCCAACTGGTAATTCATTTATGGGTCAGAGGACTATTGAGAAATTACACCCAGTAGGTACTAGTCTAGTGAGGGTCATATCAACCATTCTTAGTTTCCCCTCACCATCTCTCCCTCATATAATCCATGGTCTATCTTGGAAAACTTTCCCCCTTTCAATAGTTGTGCAACACATATTCAATTTCTATTAATAAAAAAAAATTCATACATTGATCCTTTATACAAAGGTTCATCAAATCAAACATTCATAGATATTTAGTTCGCCATAGTCTCTTGGCAAGTTATAGTTATATTTACAAACTATGGGAAACAAGGGTATTACAAGAACAAAGAGAGTCAAATAGATTTCAAGCATCGTGTTTAGGTGCCAATATCAAATAAATTCAAGATTAAACATTTTCTCCTCAACATTGGTGACTAGATAAAAATTCCAGGGAAGGAGGTGACATTAAATATCCATTAGATGATCAACATAAGCTAACCATACAACTTCTAAATGATTATCACTAGGTGAATGAGATAAGCACGTTTTAGAGCTCCACCAATAGTGTCTGGGATGGATGTAGATCAGTTGATTTTCTAAGCTTCAAGCTTCTATATATCTTCGTTTGATTTTCTCTAAGTTTTTTCAGGTTTTACAAAACTATATTTATTGATACAAGTTATTTCTATGGGGTAATTGAGTAGTTATTTATTTTGGGTTTTCTAAATATGTTTTCAATATATAAAATATATTTCGGTATGTTTATTATGTAGTTCAAATCTTGTATTTGTTAAGATCCTGGTAGCATTATTCATTCCAAAAATTGTCAAATATCTTTGTAGTGTTGGTTTATTATGTGGATTTATTGTTTTGGTTTATTATGTGGATTTATTGTTTTGATTTTCAAATTTTTTAAAGGTATCTTTAGGAAATACTTGTTCTTTAATCCTGATATTTCCATGTGGGAATGTAGTTCTGATAATCCTTTAGAAGAGATTGACAAGAATCTGGGCAAAGGAACAACAAGTGTGCAAGTAAAAACATTGGACGACTGGGAAAGTGTGAATGTGTTGTTTAGAGTGGCAGTATTTGACGGGTTGTCATTGGAAATCCTTTTGTAGAAGAACTTAGAGAACATTAGCACTTGTGATGCAAAATAGAACATTATCAAGAACTGTTGTGCTGCCATTGGAAACTCTTAGATAGATTAACCTAGAGGACAGTGGTGCTTGTGATGCAAGCGAGAACATTATCAAGATTTTTTTGGTATTTGAGGTGGCATCATTCAGTTCATTTATTTTCTACAACTTGATTACACAGGTCTTGAAGTTAGCAATCAAAATAGACAACAAAAAAGATATTCATGAGGCATACAAGGGTCATATCAACAAAAAGCTACTAAGGCTTTGAATTCTTTCCTCAACACTTGGGTCTGTAATTGGATGCATATTTTTTATGTTGTCAATGGTGAACATGATAAAGATTAGATTTGGAAATATTTCCTGTGTGGTAAGCTCCACTGTGAGGGAAACTTCAACTTTGGTTGCTCTAGTTCCAACAACCTTGGTTATCTACATGTCTACAATTTTTTATGTTTTCACTCATTAGTACTCTACTGTAATTTCAATAATAAACTATTAAGTACCAAAGACTGAATACAAAAGAACCACAATGGATATAAAAGAACAAAATGAAAAGTATCCTTTATTATTATCAAACCCTTACGGGTAGGGAAACACCATACAATGGATTCTATTATGGAAGGGATCCTCTCATGTTCACTTGCCTCTTCGAGGGGGCATTCTCCTATTGATATAGCGCTCCAAATACAATACTTCTCTCCATATCTCATTACATTGCTTGAACCCATTTATATAATGCTACCAACCACCTAAGAACATTCTAGAGGAGGAACCTTCTAGAAGTAGAACCTTCTAAGAAGTCCTCTTACAAGTTTATTATATCTAACTACCATAGTGGGACTTATTTAATACTATAGTGGGCCTAGTCCACCTTACATTGAATGGATTATACTATTATCACTATGGGCCCTCCGGGCCCCCCAATACCTCTCTAGCTACCTAACATTCCATTCCCCTTATGAAAGCATTTTCCTTAATGCTTGATGTACAACCATATACCAGGGTCACATGGATAAGTGTGGACCATAGTGACGAAGTAGAGAACCGGAGTCCCATGGAGAAAGGAGAGGCACGATGATGAAGTATTCCAACCGTCATTGTAAACTGGGTTCCCAAGTTCAAGTGCTCATGTGAACTGCACGCAAAAGATATCAAAACCCAATAACCAACTTAAAATGATGCTCCAAAGATTGACGCATGTCATGTGGATCTGAATGAGAAGATCCATCCACATAGTTGGAAAAGGTTGTAGTTGAATCTGAAAGGCATAATACCACTACAAAATATGTAGGATCAACACTGGTAATCATAATGAGCTCTTGATTTGTTACATTGATGTTCTCTACATAAGGTGGAGTAAAGTCATCAAATAAAATATGAAAGTGGTTTTCATCCCAAAAATGAAAACTATCCAGATACCAATCATCACAATCGGCCTCAAAATCAACCAAGCATATACTTATTGATTATATTCATCCCTGATATCTACCATAAGATATCTCTCCTGCATGTTAGCCAAAATACTTTGAATATTGTGATAATCTTTCTTAATATCTTGTAGACCCTCTTGCAAATGGTGTTGAAGGGCTTCAAACTTCCGTAGAATGCCCATGAGGATTTGAGAGACAATATCCATTGGAAACACAACATATAATATACCAAAACAAATATCTTAAAATGATTTAACCAATGGCACTAATCTGATAGCAATTTGAGCACCCTATGAAAAGTTATGAGCATTTTAAATTCGACAATTTTCTGGGTTTTTTTCGGGAAAAAGCCGTGTGATTTGCATAGTTATATATTGTATAAACAATAGTTTTTCTTGAATATTTCTATAAGCAAGATGATTTTTACTAGAAACGATGATCGCCCTAGTATTGAAGAATTCATACAATCCAAACATGCATTTCGG
>JZKD02S2341858.1:404776-418777 GCA_000966675.3 Picea glauca
GTACGGTCAGGAGGAGAACAGATGGCAGGGGGGAGGATGGTCCACAAGATGACACGACAGGAAGGGGGCTTTACGTTGATTAAAAGTAGAAATATAAGGGAGGTTTGAATCGCCTTGCGAGCCATTTATCTGGGCACTCCGATGATGACCGTTGAAGAGGTGCGCCCTCGATTCCGGACCCCCCCCCTCCGTTTAAAGGTAGAAAGGCGGGGAGGCTCCGGAATCCAAAGTGGGCCATTGATCCGAGATCTCTAATTCCTGCTGTCCAGATTTGATTGCCATTTAAACACAGGCGCATTTTGCATCCTGAACTTAGGGAAAGAGGTTTTTTAACCCATTCCTTTGCATTTTACCCCCGTTTACAAGAAATGTCGCTAACACCTATGGTTCTCTTTACAACCCCAACATTCCATAGGTGGCGGCTTTGACATTTGCCCACCCACTTCAACCTTCCTGGGATCTCTAACAGATGGCTGTCCTTGAGGAATGTTTCTGAAAAAGAGTGGTTTATTTCCCTTCTGCTTTTGTTCTTTCTTGAACTTTTTCTGGTCATCCCAAGCCTTCCGAAAGGTAGGTTTTTCTCTTTGTTGTTTAAATAAGCACTTCTCTCTTCTTATCGTTTCTTCCACAGTCTTTGGGTCATCATACTAAATATTATCCCCAATAGGAGGTGGTAATCCACTCAGGTACCTTTGAATCTTGACAGACTCATCTTTGATGAACGGAACATACTTCAGTAATTCCAAAAACTTTTGTTCATACTCATTAATGGTCTAGTTGTCCTTATTGAGTTCAAATAACTCTTTCATATTTCTATCATAATATCTTTTAGTTAAGTATTTCCTCTCAAAATACCTCTTGAATTCCTTCCATGCGATGTCCCTTTCCCTGATGTGCTGCACCTGCACAAGTTGATCCCACCACATGGATGCCTTTCCCTTCAATTGATACATGGAAATCCTGCCCTCTGCATGAGAGGAATAGTTCTACAGTTGAAAGTATTTCCTCATACCAAGCAACCAAGATTCGACATTTTCTTCCTTCTTATGTTCTCCATTGAACGTTGGAGGCTTGATCTTGTTCATTTCCCCTTTCAATTCATCCATCCCAGATATCCTTTTCTTTCTGGTAGGAGATTGGCTTGAACTAATGTGTGCTTCCCTACTGGAATGCTTTGGGGAGTAATGACGATGTCTGCTGACACTCCTTGATCTTATTTTCCTCTCAGTGGTCCTGCGACTCTCTGTCTTTCTTGAGTCACTATCCTTTTCCAATTTCTTTTCTATTCTTTATAGACTCTTCAACATCCTTAAGTTGAATTCACCCTGCTTATCCCTGACTTTCATGAGTTTTCGACTATCAGCTTGGAGAGCCTGGGCATATTTCTACAATATTTCAATGATTTTTAGCATATGTCCTTCCTTATCCATCTCTTTTCCTTGCCCATTAGAGTTTGATCCTTTGACTCCCAAGTTGGCATTCCTTCCTTCTCTTTGGTTCTCTGAATTGGAGGCAATCCACACCTCTTCCATTCTCTTATCTCAACGAAAACCCTATTCGGTTCTGGCACTTGCTAAGCTTATGCAAACACACGTGCAGACAACAGGGATTTGTCAGGTCGTCATTCTTAGCAAATTTCACACATTCAAAACCATTCTGATTTAAGAAAACACTTCAACTTCACAAATTTTTCGAGTTCTGCTTGGCTCTGTAATTTTTGGGTGATAGCTCCCTCTTTCTTAGCCCCTACCCTCGTAACCAAAGGTTGTGACCAAATTCTAGACTACTAGGTGCTACGCAGGCTTTCGACCTTCGAAGAATTTAAGGTACACACATCTATCTCTCGGAGTTTCAATTTACCGAATTCACGTAAATCAGGTGGATCGACGGTCCATGTTTACCCAACATCCAACGATTAAGAATTTGCTATGGTTCTTCCGTCTTCGAAGATTTCAGTACTTCGGAACTTTAGGTTTCGGGGTTTCGGTAACCGGGAGTTCGAAATGCATTGACCCAAACCACTGGTCACTCCATTCCCCAAACTTTTATATATGAGTTCTTGTACGAGATCCAACGATCCTCGATGATTTGGATCCAACGGTCCAGATCTTTTCAGAGTTTCGTGAAACGAGAGTTCATGATGCAACGAATCCAAATCTCTTGTCACTTCAATCCCCGAATTTCAATATGGGAATTCATGTATGAGATCAACGACTGTGAGCCTCCCCTGATCCAACAGTCCAGATCTCTCCTAAGCTTACACCTTTCAAATCTCTTCAGCCCTAACTTCCTCGCTAGTTGGTTGGATCCAACGGCTCACGGGATTTCGACACTTCTTCCTGGAAGCACTCCACCGTCTGATTCTACCTTTGTTAATCTCTTTCGCAATTCAGGACTTGGAGTGACCAAGAATTTTCCCTACGCTTCAAGTTCATGATCCCTGAATTCACGAAATGATCCAATGGATGAAACCAACCACGATCAATGACCAACATTTATTCTAGATCCTAGGGTGGCTAGTTTCTCCATCCACTAACCACCTTGCAACTTCTGTCTATCTTACAGTCCTTGCGATTTTGTGATTTCTCCATAGAGAATTATGACCGTCCAACTCTGCTTCTCAAGGACTTCTGGCCAATGAGTTGGTACCCTCCTTCTGAAATTTTATCTACTTGATCTAATGGCCCTGATTCCCCATGATCTCACAACTCAGATCTCATCGAAATTTCGCGTATCGGGATTTCGTGTGTCACGAGGTCGAAAGATTTTCCACTTTCATCCTCCCTATTCCCGAAATGTCAATTTCTTCCTGGACAATTAACAGTCCATATCTCTCTTAGATCGATGGTTGTGATCCAATCATGAATTCGCATTTCATGAATTCTCACGAACTCAAACTGATACCATTTCAAGTCATGAGTCAGCGAAAGTCTGATCACTCTCCATGCGTCCTTTCCGATTGACGGTCTTGACGAATTCGGGATTTCACGTATCGCGATTTCCACACTCATGCTCAACTCCAAAGGGTTTTAAACCTTGTGCACATTTTGTAGATTTGACGGTTGTGAGGGTTCTACTTTCCTCTTGAACATATTCTATGGCTCCAACACTTCTGGTGTGGAGTTCTCTCTCTCCCTGTGGCCATATACCACACCATTTGCAGTTTTATAATACCGCTACACTTCCTGATCTTTGTAACACGGTCAAGTAGTCTATTGACACTCAGAAACATTCTAAGGTCTGAAATTAGTCCTCCAGACACAATTTCTTCTCAAAACCTCAGTCCAAAGACCACTTATCCAGCCCATCCAGGCTCAACCTTGAAACTAGTCTTTGATACCATACTGTAATGTTCCCGACGATCAACCCCATGGTTGGGCCAACATTACTACACGGAAAAACACTACTGTAACATATTATGCATTCTTATGAAATACAATTGCTTAGTTACAATTAAACACATCGTAATCACATTAATGCCGTTAGCATACATAATCCACGGCATTAACAATAATTCATGAATATAGCGGAATACATGTAAACATTGCTAGAATCAGAGACATGCATATTTAATTGAAATTATGCGCATGTATATACTTATCTTTTAGACTGGATGTAATTCACCAACTGTGTGTACACCTCCCACGAACCTCCCAGCCTTAAACCGTGCTGCTCATCACTCTCAGCAGTAGGTCACCCACGAGCTGGGACTAAGCTCCGTCGGGTAGGGATTCCTAGGCTAAGAAGGGAATACAGGAAGATACACAGTCACAGGAGAAGGATTATCTCCCAGGAGCCACTTATGCCCACTACACACAGACTCTCATTTCCCACATGTCTGTCCCACCCGAGGAGTATACACCTTCACTGTCACCAAGACAGTCCATCGACTGCTAACCTCCCTTCCCTTAGGCTTCAGCACCAGACCAGACCAGAAGTCTCCAAGCTCTGTGGCAGCTACATGAATCCTTCTAGGAGTTCTCACTTCCTCTGTGCACTCTCTCACCTGGAGAGAGTCACTCACAGACTGGGTAACCTTCCACTTCAACAACAATCACCTCCCTCACACTGGCCAACAAGCCACACGTAGTCTGGCACTGTGTGGCCACAATAGTCAATTGGGAAAATGGGTATGGACACCTGAAACAGAAACGATCATTGCTAAAGCATAGCGTGGCTCCGTGATTACAGAATACGTTAAGCTTTCTGGAAAGCAACACAGGATGCATGCATCAACACCTACGGAACATTTAGTTCTCCCAACCAACAATAAGGAATAGAATCACCTCTCTGGTTTTAGAGATGCGTAAGGTGTACATAGGTTCAATCACAGAGGCCAAACATGTACAGATGGAGGATAGAGGAATTGGAAGGTTGAACCCCGGATTCAGGTGATGGTTGGAGGAATGCCCACCCCACTCCTACGTAAAAGTTGATGGAATGGAAAGAGAACCCCCAACACGGCTCATTTCCTGGGTTAAATCGCATGCGCCTGGGTCGACACATGTCACCCATGAAGCTGCATGCATCCCTCCCCAAGAACTTAGGACAAAACATATATTTCACATGGCTTTTGGGATAATATTAAAATATTATTCCCAAGGACTTAAGCTCCTAGGCTTAGCCTCTAGGCTCCACACTTAGCCTCTCTTTCCAACCTTCCATCCCCCAATCCCTTACCTAGGTTTTGTGGAAGCTTAGTCCCCCATAACTCATTCATCATGGTCAGTCCACATGCATAGATGTTTTGTATTAATACTATTCATAATTACATGTACAAAAATCAGGCTCCTGGCCTTCAACACTTAGGCTCCCTGGCCTAATAACACATAAGCCCACTAGCTTATATAACTTGGCTCACCAGCTTTATAAACTTGAATTACAGTTCATAAACAAGATTTATAGTTCATAGACATGATTTACAATAGGGTTCGGCCTTGGGGACATTACAGTTACCCTTATTCCTTCTTTGTTTTCCAACTCCAAAGTTTTACTCTAATAGTCCAACTTGTTTTTGTGGGAATCCAACCAGTCCATGCCATCCATAGGTCATAAGATCCTAGAGGTAGTATGTTTAGGTTTTCTTGGGTGGGAAACCCACTCATGAAAAATTGGCATACTGGTATGACCTCTGTTATTTTTCTTTTGGTTCTAGTGTCTAGTTGTACCAACCATGATTTAACATGTTTAACTTGTTGCAATTTACATTTCTCAATAGTTTGAGGGGAAGCATAACTCAAATTAGAACTAGGGTCAATTAAAATGGAAACACGGTGGTTGAAAATTGTACCTTCCATATACACCACTTAAGCTTGGTGGTCAGCTTGCCTATTATCCAATGATGCATAAATTTTTGGCAGGATCCTAGCCACATCATTGACTATGGTATCCTCTTGGATGTTGCAGACCCTTCCATTGTTCTGTTTCCTATGCGGACAGTCCCTCAACAAATGTTCCTCTCCACAACCCCAACATTTCAAGGGTTCTCTCTTTGTGTTATTAGTCTTACTTGGAGCTGATCTGAGTCGTTTATTCCCACTCTAGGAGGGAAAATTTTGCTGATACACACTTCTAGAAGGAAGGTTCATCCTAGAGCTCTTACCAGGGCTCTTAAATATTGAGGGTTTAAACCTCTTCTTCTTGAATCCCGAATTGTTTTTTGTCTTCCAATCTTCATGGGGTTCTCTTTTACTCTTGAATTTCTCATAGAAATACCTTGCTTTTCTAATAGTATATTCTAAGGTATTTGGCTCAACAAACTCAATCATGTCCCTATAGGACTGAGGTAATCCACTAATAAATCATTTCATCTTTACCTTTTCATATTTTATATAGGGCACATACCTTAGCAACTCAAGAAATTTGTTGATATACTCATCTATGGTGAGTTGTCCCAACTTGAGTTCATAGAACTCCTTGGTATTTCCATCAAAGTACTTTTATAACACATAGTTCATATTGAAGTATTTCTCAAATTGTTTCCATGAAAAGTCCTTCTCATCGACTCCTTTCACATTCCTAAGGTCCTCCCACCAAATGGAAGCCTTCTCAGTTAGGTTGAAAATGGCTATCTGAGCCTTTAAGTTTGAAAAGTAGTCATGGACTTTGACGTACTTCTTCAAGCCGAGTAGCCAAACTTCTACTTTTCCCCTCTTCTTAATCTCTCCATCAAAGGTGGGTGGCTTGTCTTTCTTGAATTCTTCAGGGTCATGACTCTTGGAATGTTTCCTCTTCTTTCCTCTCGTCTGAGAATGGGAACTAGTTTTTCCACTAGAAGATTACTTAGAGTTGTCAGTTTCCTCACCAAAGGAATATTCCATTGAATGTCTCTTGGCTCCATGTTGGGCCTTATTTGAGGTTATCCTCTTGGTGTGGCCACTTTCAGGACCATTCTTTTGTATCTCAGGTGGACTTAGAATTTTCTTAGTATTATGACTGGCAACTGGACCATGTTGCATTTTCCTTTGTATATCTGATAGGATTTGCAGTAGGACTGCATTAATTTCAGTCTGATTTTCCTGATCCTTGATTACCCTTTCATTGTCAGCCTTATAACTCTGTAATTCTACCATGAGGATTCTTACAGTTTCAACCATATTTTTAGGGGTTCCACCACCTTCCTTTCATCATATTCTTCTTCTCTATTGTGGGAGCTCTTCCCAACTCCTGATGTGTCACCATCCTTTATGTTGTAGTTCTCCTGTTGTTCACTGTCTCCTTGAGTGTTGGTTATCATATATCATTTCAACATATATCATTTCAAGGTGAAGTTATTTCTTTGTTTGGAAACATTAGCAACCTATAATGCAGACTTACAAAACATATATAAATAGTAGAAGGGGGTAAGGTAGGGTGTTACCCTATAAGTTCTCTAATAATATTTTTTTTATGTGACTTGTGCATGAGCCCAAGAAGGCCAAGTGTTGTTGCCATTCTCTAATACCAATTTTTAACATACCCAACCCCTTAATTCACCTTTCTAGGAATGGGGCATCAAATTTTCTCTTTCCTTGGTTCATTTTTGGTCCCTTACTTAAGAAGAACCCTCTTAATCAGCTCCACCAAAACTTACATCTCTCACTGTGCACTTGAACCATCTAGTGGGATATTCCTCGTGACCTCGGGATGGAAACTGAGAGCTAGGAGCCTACGTTAACAAATGTATTGGGACTTCAGAAGTTCCCGGACTTCAGGAGTTCCAAAAATGTTGTCAAATTATTAGATCGTCGAACGACGAAGGGGATCAATGGTTCACATCCTCCACTAAGATCTATGGTTAAAGGGGGGCTTCAGTACTCGGCGCTGAACATACCATTTTCCTAATCCCTGAAGTCTCGAGGTCTCACCACATGGACTTATCCATTCGACGGTTGACAATCGGTGGTCAAAGTATTATTTTTTTGGTGTTTCGACGATCGACAACCATCGTTGAATGTTCGACGATCTCCATTGAGTGTACCTTTTTACCATACTATGCCCAAAATCCCAAACTCCTGAAATTTTTCCACATGGCCTTGGCCCTTTGACGTTCAATGTTCAACATTTTATGTTGGACATTCCTAATTATAACACGCCCCAAAACCCTTGAACTCCTGAAGTTATCCAAACTCTCGGAGTCTCATATACATCACTAGCCATGTTTTCTAGGTGGGCATGAACTAGGAACTGACACGAAGCGAGGGTCAATGAGTGACACTTGTCCTCAGTAAGGGTGAAACATGTCATTGTCTAATAGGAATAATTGGTATGTGAATCATCTAAACCTTGGTGACATGTGGCACGCGTACTGTGGGTCCACATCACATCGAATGACATCATCAAACGATGTTATGATAGACTAAGAGATGCTTAGTCCTTCAATCTAACGTCCCATAATATTCCACGTAGATCCATATATCTATGGTTGTGATTAATTCACGACTAAGGGATTCAAAGCTTGCCAAATTCTCACGTCACAAATTCCCCGAAGAGGTAAGTCTTCGGAGTATCTAATCTGGCGGCAAGTGTCCTCATCCTACCAATGGTTGAGATTCACTTTGACGCTCATGACTTCGGTAGTCTCATACTTCGTAAACTCTTTGTTAGGTTCCTCTGGAGTATGAAGTCTCCGAACTACGAGATCACGTGCCATGTATCCACTCATGCAATGGTCCTATTTCAATGGTCAACACTTGACAGGGGATGAGTAGGGCCCACGTGTCGCTCCACGACGCATTCCTGGTTAGTTGGGTAGTAGAATGTGGGTTCCTTAGATTGATGACTAGGAAGGATCCCGAAGGATCCAAGGATCGACGGTCCACGCCACTTCAAGAGTTCGACATTCAAGAGTTTTGTGTGTGTCTACCAGATTTACTTCTAGACCACACTGGGTCTATCGCCACGTGTACCTAACATCTACGACCAGGATTTACTCTGGTTTGTAGAGCTTCGGGGGTGGGGGGGGGGGACTCACATGTTTCTAAATTGATGAATGCATGAACTCCTAGATAATTGTTGATCAATGGACACGTGTCCCTCCATTATCAACAATCTAGATTAACTATGCAACTTCGACATTCGGGAGTTTCGTCGCTAGACCACTTTTAATCCCCTGATGTAGCACTTCGTCGAAGTTCTTAACACCTCCCTTCCTATGTTGGATCTAATGTCTAGTAGAGGTCTACACTAGATCTCCAGATCAATGGCAAACGTCGATTTGTGACTTCAGCCTTCGGCTATTTTCGAGGATTGTGGGGACATAATTCCTGAAGTCCCGAAGGGGTAGCTCCTTTTGGACTAGCGAAGGGTTCCCAAACTCTGGTCATATGGATCCTTTGGAAATTCTAGGGTTTAAGTGCTTATAGTGCTTATCCTTTTACAAAAAATGGGCTAAGGACACAGGTTGAAGCCCTTGGTCAAATGGATGGTTAACCCAAAGGAAAACACCCTTCTCCCATAGGATGTTGAACCTGACATTCCTGCTAAGGTAAACTTAAAAGGGTTGGCATGACTTAGAGGTTTCAGTCCATCCTATGCCATATCTCCCATGGATTCACATCTCATAACTATCTAGCAGTAAAAATGAGATGAATTGAAATCCATGCAGTATAGAATTTTGCAGAAGCAAAAGAGAATATCTAATAATTGTTCCAATATTGCAAGTCTTAACCATAAACACAGACATTTCATCATCACATCCAATATATTATATATAGTATGAAAATACTTATCAGAACTACTAAATGTGAAGCAATTGTTGAAAGGGGTGCCTATTTTTTTCATCTTGTAGCGAAACCCTGCCCCAGGATTCTTACAGCCAAAACAAGATTTCCTCTCCACTTTTCTCTCAACTCCAGAGTCAAAGTATCCTCACTCATCTTCTCGAGAGACTATTTTTTCTACTCTGCTAATTTACAGATCTGTCTCTGTCCCTGAATTACCTCCTTTCTTTCCTTCTTTAGCAAGGTTGTGTGGGTCCAAATCCCCATTCATGGTCATTCCTAGAAGCCTTACATATGGGTACCCTTCCCCATCTCCTCATTAACTCTTGAGGATGGCCTTCCAACTACCATCCTGACTGGTAATTCATTTATGGTTCATAGGATTGTTAATCAATTACACCCAATAGGCATTGGTCTACTAAGGGTCATCTCAACCATTCTTGGTTTCCCCTCACCATCTCTCTCATAGCTTCCATGGTCTATCTTGGAAAATTCCCCCCCTTTCAACAATTGTGCAACACAATTCACATTCTATTAATAAAAGAAATTCATACATTGACCCTTTTATACAAGGTTCATCAAATCAAACATTCACTCACATTTAGTCTTCCATAGTCTCTTGGCCAACTATAGTTATATTTACAAACTGGGGGAAACATGGGTATTACAAGGAGACAATCTAGGTGGATGGCTCTCCTTAGTGAGATCGGATTTGAAATCAAACATATCAAAGGAAAGGAGAATAGGGTGGATGATGCCCTTATTATAAGTATGAAAGTAGTTCACTTGGCAGCTATAAGCGCTAGTGAATCAGACATCAAAGAGAAGGTCAAAACTGCACAAGAAACAGATGCATTTTTCAAGATTGTGACATCATTCCTAAAGCAAGAGCCCACAGGGATGAAGTATGAAGGTTGTCAAATGCTTAATGATGACTTTCTAACTTAGAAGGTCATAATATATATCCCAATTGAATAGGTTCATAATGGATGAACTATACAAAAAACCATATACTCGTCATCCTGGTTATCAAAAAATGATCATGACCACTAAGCAACTATTCTATTGGCCCAAATTGAAAAAGGACATAGTTTATTACTTAGATAAGTGTATATAATTTCAACAATTCAAGGCAGGGAAACGACACCCAACAGGGATGTCGCAGCCCCTACCAATTCCCAAATGGAAATGGGAAACCATTTCCATGGATTTCATCATAGGATTACCAAGATCAACCAAACAGAATGATACCATCATGGTAGTTGTGGAAAAATTGAGAAAGGTTTCTCACTTCATACCGATCAAGTCAACTTGCAAGGCAATAGATATTGCCAACATATTCATGAAAGAGATATTCAGACTGCATGGCATGCCTGAGGAAATTATGTCCAAAAGAGATACAAAGTTTACTTCAAACTTTTGGAAATATTTGTTTGTTGGTTTTGAAAACAAATTTCTCTTTAGTACTGTCTATCACCCTCAAACTCATGGGAAGACAGAGAGGGTAAACAAAGTATTAGAAGACATGTCGAGGATGCATGTAATGCATCAACCCAATAAGTGGGAGGACTACCTACCACTGGTGGAATTTTCCTACAACAATGGCTATTAAGAGTCATTAAAAATGAGCCCTTTCGAAGCCCTATATGGAAGGAAATGCAACATTCCAATCAGCTGGAACAAACTAGTAGATAGAGTTACAATCCAACCAAATATGATAAAGGAAATGGAACAACAAGCAATTCAGATCAGGAAAAATCTCCTAGGATAGACAAAAGAGCTATGAATACCTGAAAAGGACTCCTAGAGAGTTCAAAGCAAGGGATCATGTGTATCTTTGAGTTAGACCCAAGAAAATCTCTTTGAGGATGGGAGCCTATGACAAGTTGTCACCTCAGTATTTTGGACCCTTTGAAGTCTTGGATAAAGTGGGGCTAGTAGCATATTGGATAACACTCCCTCCCACAGTGAAAGGACATAATTCTTTCAATGTTTCTTTATTAAAGAAGTATGTACATGATCCTAATCATATTATTCATTGGTTTGTGATTCAGGTGGAACCTAAGGGAGAATTCTTGCCATAACCTCAATGCACAATAAACAGGAAGGAAACCCCACTCAAATACATAACCATTGCACATGTCAAGGTGAAGTGGAAACACTTTGGCCTAGATGAGGATACATGGGAAATGGAGGATGCCATGAGACAAACATATCTATTTTTGTTTACTTCTATACATACACAGAACACCGGAAGATAGAACATCGAGGACGATGTTCCTTTAAGGGGGAGGGTATTTTAATACCCCTGTTTCCCCCAGTTTGTAAATATAACTATAACTGGCCAAGAGACTATGGTGGACTAAATATGTGTGAATTTTTGATTTGATGAACCTTTGTAGAAAGGTTCAATGTATGAATTTTTTGTTATTAATATAAATTGAATATGTGTTGCACAACTTCTAAAAGGGGGGAAGTTTTCCAAGATAGACCATGGATTCTATTAGAGATATGGTGAGGGGAAACCAAGAATCGTTGAGATGAACCTCACTAGACTAGTACCTACTAGGTGTAATTGCTCAACAGTCCTCTGACCCAGAAATGAATTACCAGTCAGGCTAGTAGATGGAAGGCCATCCTCAAGAGTTAATGAGGAGTTGGGGTAGGGTACCCATCTGTAAGGATTCTAGGCTTGACCACGAATTGGGATTCAGACCCACACAACCTTGCTAAGGAAGGAAATAAATGAGGTAATTCGGGACAGAGACAGATCTACTAGATTGCAGAGTGGAGAAAACACTCTCCTGAGAAGAGAAGGCAAGGATACTTCAACTCTGAAGTGAAAAGGAAAAGATGAGAAGTAAGCTCATTTTGGATGAAATAAGCCATGGATAGGGTTTGGCTACAAGTTGATAAACAAGGCTGATGAGTGATGGAGTAAGTACTTTTTCAAACCTCCTTGCTTGGAGTATAGAAAACCAGTTGCCAATTTTCTGTGGGAGGAGGAGAGTAACCTTTGTCCCTGACTGTTGTGGAGAAAAGAAAAAGAATCTATCACAGAGAATCATGGTCTAGCTCGGGGGTGGCCAATGGTAAATCCTTCAGGAGTGACTATGCCTATGGTTGGGAGGAAAGGTGCACCCCTTTCAACAATTACTTCACATTTTCCAGTTCTGATAAGTATTTTCATACTCTGTATAATATATTGGATGTGATAATGAAAGGTGTATGTTTATGATTAAGTCTTTCAGTATTTGAACAATTGTTAGAAATGATCCTTGTTTTCTGTAAACTGTTATATCTATATGATCTACGATTTATCTCAGTTTAGATGTTAGAGGGTCATGGGATACGAGTCCATAGGAGATTCATGGGTAGGAGTAATTGAAACGCTTAAGTCCTGCTGATCCTTTGAATTTTCCTTAGTGGGAATGTCAAGTTCCTCTATGTGGGAGAAGAGTGTTTCCCTTCAGACTAACCACCCATCTGACTAAGGTTTCATGCCCATGTCCCTTACCCACTTGCTCCAAAAGGATTTGCTCCTAGCCCATAATATTATCCAAGAGACCCATGTGACCAAAGTTTGGAAACTCCGCGCTAGTCCAAAAAGGGGCTAGCTCTTCTAGCTTCGGGACTTCAGAACTTATGATTCCACGACCCTCGAAAATAGCCAAAGGATGAAGTTGTGAATCAATGAGGGTTGTCTTTGGAGATCCAGTGTATATCCATCTCAGTTGTTAGATTGGACCTAGGTGGGGAAGCATTAAGTGATTCGGTGAAGTCCTACTGTAGAAGAATAGGAGTGGTATACCGCCAAAATCTCCTAAATTCCAGAGTCACAGAGTTAATCGGGGCCATTGAAACTGGAGGGACACGTATCCACAGATCAATAGTTATCCAATATTATGGGTATTCTATGATATAGGGACACACAAATTTCCTCAGAGCTCTGCAAGATGGAGTAAATCATGGTTGTATATGTTAGGTACGCGTGGAAAGTGATCCGACATGGTCCAGAAGGAAAGACGGATGATACACGCCAAAATCTCGAATGCCGAATTGCCTAAGTGATGAGGACCACTAGATTAATGGGTATGTGGCAAGCAATCCCATGGTCCAAAGACTTCGTACTCTGAAGGAATTTGGCCAAGGGTTTTCAAGGTGTGAAAACCGTCGAAGTTGCAAATGCAAAAATAAATCTTGGTCATTTGTAGGAATAGGATGCGTGGTGACAGATTCGAGAGTCTGGATGCTTGAATCTTCAGGGGATTCACGTCGAGCTGAGTCAGTAAGCTCCGAAGCCTGGATCCATGAAGTAACAAGGACTGTGGATCTATGTATCCACGTGGATAAATTCCATCCATATGATGGGGGTTGACGTGGCTTACTGACGTCATCCTGGGTGATGTGGACCCACAACCAAGGTGCCACATGTCACCAATATTTGACCGATTCAAAGACCTTTTATGACTATTAGAGCATGAAACATGTCGCCCCCTAGTGGGGACACATGTCACCCCTCGACCCTCGCCGCATGTCATTTCTTGGTTATGCCCACATGGCCAACATGGCAGGCGACGTATACATGAATCCGAGAGTTTGGACAACTTTGAGAGTTCATAAGTTTTGGGGCATGTTACAATTTAGGAAAGTCCAACATAAAAAGTTGAACGTTGATCGTCGAAGGGCCAAGGCTAGGGATGATTTTAGGGGCTAAATTTCGCTCATGGGCTAATTTTCCATGGTTTTTCCAAAAACGAGATTTTCTATTTTAAATATGATTCGCCCAAATTCTATAGGA
>JZKD02S2341858.1:419076-430399 GCA_000966675.3 Picea glauca
TTGATGTCCCATCCCTAGAAACGATATTTAGGGGTTGGGTGTGTGTTACAGTACTCCAAAACATGTTGGAGAAGGCTAGTTTTTACCTACCCTCCCATGCCCACAACAACGAATCAAAGGTCTTCTATCTTTAATATCATCAAGTTCATAACGCCATCAATCTCCTTTTCAACGAACACAATTTTATCATAGTGATGAAGACAAAAACTAAATTTTCTCATCTCATCTTCGATGCATTAGCATGGACAAAAGATTTAAGATATGTGAGACTTTACTACTAGTGCCATTTGTGTCATTGATTCTCTTCTTTAATTTCTTAATCCTATGGCCTATTAGATCACTGGAATATAAAGTAATGGCCCACCCAATTTTGGAAAATAAACTTAACGACCCATCTCATGCTAGAAAAGTAAAATGAAGACATTGTCAACTTGTGCATAGACTTTAGTCTATATAAATATTAACAAATTGATTATTAATAAATACATGGAGGGAGAATAAGCAAATCAAATATTAGTTATTTAGTTATTTCTAGACCATCCAAAGAAGCACTTCTCCTATATTTAAGTAAAGCAACCTTCTAGATTTAAGTATGAATTCTCTTTCCTTTGCTTTGGAGGTATGCTAGTTTATGTGTTTATGTTTGTCTTGAAGAAAAAAATTGCAAAATGGAAACAACACGATTTTCTAAGTTTGTTTATATGTGTTTGTCATGGAAAAAAATAATATTATAATTATATATGTTATGTGTTTGTCATGACAATAAAATAAATATATGAATTAATAATTAAATAGATTTCTGTTTTAATTATTATAAATGCTTAATAAATTTAATAAATTAAGAATCAAGATAAATATATGCTAGTTATAGAATATTATAATTATATGTGTTTATAATTATATATGTGTTTGTCATGGAAATAGAATAAATATATAAATCCATCTTAGTTTTTAATCTAATTTTATAAAGATTAAAATATTTATGTTTTAATTATTTTAGATGCTTCATAAATTTAATAAATTAAGAGTTATGATAGATCTATGCTAGTTTAATATTTGTAAATATCTATACTATTTACCAAAATTCAAATACTTCTTTTAATTTTTATATCACTACAATAGATTGTATTTTGACTTCTACATGAATGAAAAATACTTTATATTCTTGGAAAAATAATATTATCCGTCTTAACTTTGGATATTTATTACGTGTTAAGAGGGATCAAGTTTCTCCATAGGGAATTTTAAGGTCACGACCAAGCGAGACATCAATTGATGTATGAGACCCCCTTGTTTGAGGGACAGGGGACCACTACCAATTGATGTATGATACCCCCTTGTTTGTGGGACAAGGGAGCCCCTCCATGCAACCATGTATGAGACCCCCTTGTTTGTGGGACAATGGACCCAAGTTTCTCCTAAGATATTTTTAAGGTCACAACCAAACCATACACTAATCAATGTATGATACCCCCTTGTTTGTGGGATAAGGGACCGCCACCAATTGATGTATGGGACCCCCTTTGTTTATGGAACAAGGGATCCCCTCCATCCCTCAATGTATGAGACCTCGTTGTTTGTGGGACAAGGGACCCAAGTTTCTCCTAAGGGATTTTTGAGGTCACAACCAAGATAAAAACTAATTGATGTATGAGACCCCCCTTTTTGTGGGACAAGGGACCCCCTCCATGCAACGATGTATGAGATCCCCTTGTTTTTGGGAAAAAGGACATCCTCTGTGTGATTTAACTGCTAAAGTCTACGTAAGTGTACACACCATACCCCCTTTGGATTTGAGCTTGAGACCTCCAAGGAGAAAACACATGTTCTTAACCATAAGGCCCATATGTCAACTCAATGTTGAGTATGGAAGGAATTACACATATCCTTCATATTGATATATATTGATCTTGGAATGCTTCTTTTATGCAGGAGCATCACCGACTCATCAAGCGAGCCAGAGCAGAAGCAAGAAACCCGCTGAACAAGCCAGCATAAATTTTGAAATGCCTTGGAAACTGTAGTCCAAATCTTCAATGAATCATTTATGAAGGAGCACCTTTTGTATATGTATTGGACCTTGATCAATACACTCTCGTCCTTAGTAGATAGGAGGAAATTAATCTAGTTAATGTAGGTAGCTAGGAATTTAATTCTAGATTAGACAGTTTTAGAATGCAGGAGGGAAAAACGGATATAGACACCCTCATTGTATCTTTGTATTATCATTCATTCATTCTGGAAGAAGAGCAGGCAGAGAATTGTATGAAGAATACCCGTGTACAGACATTTGAATTAATAGAAGAAAGTTTGATTCAAGTCCATGGATTGCGTTGTTCTTTGTGTATTAGAATAGTTATGCTCTTGAATGTTTGTTTACTGTCATACGCTTATCTTTATATGCGGCGTATGTGATTTCATGGTTGAATTGAAGTCTATGAGAACAAGGAATTAGTTTCAATTGGTTCTCTGTCTTGAACTAGACAATTCCTGCAAGGAGTGCAGTCGAATCGTCCGCAAGGAGTGCGTTGACAGAAGGGTTCAAGAAGAGAGAGTTTTTGTTCTAAGTTCCCAGAGGTATAGTTGAGCTGAGAAGCCGTGAAAGGCATGCGCAGGCTAGACGAAGTCTCAGAGTTGAGATTGTGAGAAAAAAGGGATTAAGACTGCTGCTGCAGGTGTGCGCAGAGTCGAGATTCAACACTTAGTCGATTGTTGAAGGATTTTCCGCAAGGAGTGCGTGCAAAGAAGTCTCTCCAAAGACTTAAAGATCTTGGAGAAAATCCCAAGAAGGATAGGCCTTCGAAATTATCGAAGGTTTTCCCCAAGAGGATCGTGCGTTGAAGCGTTCGAGCAAGTGTTGAAAGTTCACACGCAGGTGAGCAAGTCTTCGTGGGAAGAAGTACTTTGCTCATTTCGTATATTTTCATAAGGAAGAAACGGACAGACGAGATTCTCCAAGGAGATCTTGCGAGTTTTCGTGGGTCGTAGGATATTGTGGAAGGTGCAAGGAGATTACAGCGCAGGCGCGGAAGAGTTTAAAAACTCAGGAGGAGCGTAGCCATCGATCAAGGCCATATTAGCCGTTAGATCTACCCGAGATATCGTGTATCGGGGACTTGAGAGTTGAAGCCCCAAAAGTTGTGGAGTAAGAGTCGCGAGGCATGAGGACGCGAAGCGGCGAGGCGACGAGAATATCGTGGCCATTCATCTGAGGAGGAAAGGTGGCGAGAGATCAAAAGATCTCGCGAACTTGGGAGTTTGCAGGGTGAAAGCCCAAGTGTTGGGATTCCAAAGTTGCGAGGTCACGAGACGCGAGGTCCCGACAGCTACGTAAGCTGTGTGGGCCCTAGTGGAACGGCGAGTGGAGGACAGGTGGCAAACTATCGGAGGTTCGGCATCTTGAACCTCGGAAGTGACGGGGAGGTTGTTTAACCCTGTGAGTAGCGAGGTAGCGGAAGCGAAATCTCAGCATGTCGGGACTCGGGAGCTGGAGAGCCGAGAAATAGATTTCGCGAGTAGCGAGGACGTGAGAGGCGAGGTTGCGAGTATCGGCACCTCAGCCCTCAGGGATTCAAATAAAAGAAAATTGGCTCCACGAGAAGCGAAGTCGCGAGGAGACGAGATCGTGAGCATCGATGCCTCGGGTGTCGGGAATTGGAAGGTGGAATGTTTGGCGTCGCGAGGAGCGAAGTCGCGATACCGCCAAAGTCCCGATAGCGGAGTAAGGAAAGTCAACAATTGACTGACATCTCGGGTCTCGGGGATCCGAGAGTCCATAATTCAATTTTGAACTCGCGAAGCCGCGAGTTCCGATTTCCCAAGAATTAGAAGGAGGGAAGTCGCATGAAGAAGTCTGTGGGTAGATATCCCCTGAGAAGGAGATAGAAGAATATTTTAGTTCTTCGGACCGAGAAGAAGAAGAGGGTCCTGTGTGTGTGGCATACCCGAGGGTGCGCTAGCGATCAAGTGGTATCAGAGCAAGATTGACTCTTTGTTTTCCATAGAAGAGAGAGAGAAATCACCATGCCATCAAGGAGAGAAAGGAAATCACTTGATCCTGAAGATAGGGAGGTGAGAAGAAGAGGCATACCAGTGCAGAATCTAGAAATGGAAAGGCAGATATGGGATCTCCGAGCGAGACTAGAAGATATGGAGGTAGCACAGAGATGCACAACAAATAATGGAGATCTGAGTGACTCCGAAGCCGAAGCTGAAGCTGAACATGAAGGAGAAGTTGTAGCCGAAGATGCAGCCAATGAGAGATTAATAAAAGCAATCGCTCGAATGAGTTCAAAGACAAAAATGGACATCCCAACTTACGAAGGAAATCTAGATGCAGAAGAGATTATGGACTGGATTAGAGCTCTTGACACCTACTTCGATTATGAAGACATCGAAGAGGATAAGAAAGTTAGGCATGTTGTCACGAAATTGAAAGAACATGCAACATTATGGTGGGACAAGCTTCAAGCTGACAGACGCTGCAAAGGCAAGAAGAAGATAAAGAGATGGGATCGAATGATCGCGAAGATGAAGGAGAAATTCATTCCGAGAGATTATCAGATTTCTTTGTTCAGGCAAATGTAGAACCTGAGACAGAAACTGATGACAGTGAAAGAATACACCGAGGAATTCTATCGATTAAACATCAGAGCAGGTTATCGGAAGAGCGATGATGAGAAAGTGGCTAGATATCTGAATGGTTTGAGATACGACATTCAGGATGAATTGAGCATGGTTACCATTAGAACAGTAGAGGACGCTTATCAGATAGCTTTGAAAGAAGAGGAAAAGCTGAGCCGTAAGAAAGGACAGCGAGGGCGAGGCAGGAGTCATCCCAAAGGCAAATCGGTTTCCCAAGATAAATACCAGAAGCCCAAGGACGACTGGAAGAAGCCTCAAACCAGAACAGAATGAGGCGGAAGTTCACAATGAGGGTAGCACGCTCAATAGGGTGGAGGATATGCAGACGCCAATACAATTCCTCGTACCAGAGGTAGAGGAAGAGGCAGAGGCAGAGTAATCACATGTTTTACATGTGGGAAAATGGGGCACAAGTCATTCGAGTGTCCAGATAAAAAGAAGGACATTGGAGAAGCTCACATCGTAGAAGCACAGAGGCGAGATGTTGAGGCCGAAGAAATAGAAGGCGAAAGGTCGTTTGCGATGCATAAAGTCCTTTTGACACCTGAGAAGGATGTGAAAAACTCAGTCCAAAGGACCAGACTGTTTAGGACTGCTTGTAAGACCAAAGATAGGGTGTGCAAGGTCATAGTTGACAATGGCAGCACAGATAATCTCGTTTCAACCGAGATGGTGGAAAAACTGGGGCTGGAGACAACTGATCACCCGAGTCCATACAAAGTCTCATGGCTACAGAAGGGGCATCAGGTGAGTGTCACCAAACAATGCTTGGTTGAATTCAAGATAGGAGAATATAATGATAAAATTCTGTGTGATGTTATTCCCATGGACGTATGTCATTTATTGCTGGGTAGACCATGGCAATACAACATAAATGTGGTTCATGACAGAAGGATGAACACATACACCCTGAAGAGGAATGGGAGGACATAGAGGTTGCTTCCAATAAAATATAAGGAAGTGAATTCGAAAGCAAACAACACAATACTTCTCATGAGTGGGAAGGAACTTCTTATAGAGGTTGAGAAGAATGAAGATCCACAATTCTTTGTTGTCAGAAAGACGAGGATTGTTCTGACTAGAACAAGAGTGGATGATTTGCCGGATAAAGTTCAAGAACTGCTGGAAGAGTTTGCTGACATCATAGTGGATGAATCACCTCATTCGTTGCCACCAATGAGGAGTGTGAGTAATCATATAGACCTCATTCTAGTTGCTAGTTTTCCAAAAAAAGCCGCGTACAGGTTGATGCCACAAGAAAATGAAGAGGTTAAGAGATAGGTCCAGGAGTTGTTGGACAAAGGATTGGTCAGGGAGAGCTTGAGTCCATGTGTTGTTCCAACAGTACTCAGTCCGAAGAAAGATGGGGGCTGGAGGATGTGCACCGACTCCAGGGCGATCAACAAGATAACCATCAGGTACAGGTTTCCATTGCAAAGGATGGACGATCTAATGGATTTCTTGAGTGGAGCAAATTACTTTTCAAAGGTTGATTTGAAAAGCGGGTATCACTAGATTCGCATGAGAGAAGGCGATGAGTGGAAGACAGCCTTCAAAACCAACGAAGTGTTGTATGAATGGCTAGTCATGTCATTTGGCTTGACAAATGCACCGAGTACTTTCATGAGGTTAATGAATGAAGTGATGAAAGAATTCATCGGTAAGTTTGTCATTGTTTATCTGGATGACATATTGATATTCAGCAAAACTAAAGCAGAACATCTAAAGCATTTAGCCATTGTGATAAAGAAGCTACAACAGGAGAAGCGGTTGATAAATATGAAGAAGTCCTCATTTATGAAGACAAAGCTCATTTACTTGGGCTTTGTTATTTCAGTGAATGAGTTGAGGATGGATCTGGATAAGGTAGAAGTGATCAAGAATTGGCCATCATCGAGAAGTATTTTCGAGGTGAGAAGTTTTCATGGTTTGGCTAGTTTCTACCAGAAATTCATTAGGAATTTCAGCGGAATCAGTGCAACAATGATGGATACAGTGAAGAAGCGACATAAAACTTTTCATTGGATAGATGAGGCTAAGAAGAGCTTCAATTTGTTGAAGCGTAAAATCACAGAGCAACCAGTTTTAGTGTTGCCGGATTTCCAGAAAACTTTTCAGGTAAAATGTGATGCGAGTGGCTTTGCCATAGGGGCGGTACTAAGTCAAGAAGACAGGCCAGTTGCATATTTCAGTGAGAAGTTGGATGAGGCGAAACTGAAATACTCTACGTATGATAAATAATTTTATGCTATCATACAAGCATTGAAGAAGTGGAGGCATTAATTAATCCCAAAAGAATTTGTATTGTACAGTGATAATCATGCATTGTAGTTTGTGACTCAACAGGAGAAGTTGAATCAAAAACATGCAAAATGGGTTGAGTATATGCAAAATTTTACATTTGTAATTAAACACATTTAAGGTACTGCTAACAAAGTGGCTGATGCTTTGAGCAGGAAATGTTTGTTGTTGCAGGATTTCAGAGTCAAAACATTGGGTTTTGATAATCTCAGAGACATGTACACAGGAGATGCAGATTTTGCAGAAGCGTATGAAGCAGCTGAGAACACAGTTCTCAGGGATCGAAGTCCGTTGATAGATTATATGATCCAGGAGGGATTTTTTTTCAGAGGAAATCAACAGTGTATTCCGAAATGCTCCATGAGGGAGAAATTGTTAAAGGAGAAGCACAGTGGTGGGTTGGCCAGATATTTCAGTCATGATAAAACATTCGCGAAGCTGAGCGAGTCTTATTTTTGGCCGGGGATGTGGTCAGAAGTCAAGAAATTTGTTGACAAATGCAGGGTATGCCAGCATTCGAAGGGAAGGAAGCAGAATGCAGGTTTTTATCAGCCATTGCCCATACCAGAGAGGCCATGGGAGGCGATCAGCATGGATTTTGTATTGGGTTTGCCAAGGACACAAAGAGGTGTTGATTCCATCTTTGTGGTGGTGGACAGGTTTTCAAAAATGGCACACTTCATACCATGCCAGAAGACCAGCGATGCGACTCACATCGCAAACATGTTTTTTAAGGAGGTTGTTAGACTTCATGGACTGCCGAAAAGCATAGTTTCGGACAGGGACACAAAATTCATAAGGCATTTTTGGAGGACTTTATGGAAAAAGCTAGGAACTAACTTGGTGTTTAGTTCTGCTTATCATCCATAGACAGATGGACAAACAGAAGTGGTGAACATGAGTCTGGGAGATTTACTGAGAAGCTTGGTGATGGAGCACCATAGCAGTTGGGACAACATATTGCCACAGGCAGAGTTTGCATACAATGATTCACTGAATCAGAGTATAGGAAAAATTCCATTTGAGGTTGTGTATGGGATGCAACCGAGAGGAGTTTCTGAACTACGTGATTCAGAGCAGACTGCTACTAGCAGTGCTAGTGCAGAAGAATTCCTTGAGGCGATGAGAGAACTTCACAGCAGGGTGAAGCAGCGACTGCAGGAATCAAGCCAGGAGTACAAGCGCAGAGAAGATCAACATCGGAGACAACTTCAGTTCGAGGTTGGATATCTAAATCTGGCACATTTGAGGAAGGAAAGGTTCCCGAGGGGAACATACAACAAATTGAAAATGAAGAAAATCGGACCATGCAGGGTCTTGAGAAAATTCGGAGAGAATGCTTATGAAATCGAGTTTCCTGATGGCATCGGGATATCTCTGATATTCAACATTTTAGATTTATACCCATATAGGGCTGGAGAAGCAGAAATGGGAACTGAGGAACCAGTGATCCAGTGGATGAAGAAATTTCCAGTAGAAAAGAAGCCGCAGATGGAATGCATACTGGACAAGAGAGTGGCTAAGAAGACCAGAAGAAAGGAATACCTCGAGTATTTGGTCAAGTGGAATAATCACCCAGTAGAATATGCAAGATGGGAGAGCGAAGCAATGATATAGAAGCATGAACAGACTGTGCAGGATCTCATGGACAGGAGCCCATGAAAGTTTACAAGTCGAGGAGTATGATGCAGGAGAATCACCGACTCATCAAGCGAGCCAACGTAGAAGCAGGAAACTTGGTGAACAAGCCAGCATAAATTTTGAAATGCCTTGGAAACTGTAGCGCAAATCTTCAATGAATCATTTATGAAGGAGCGCCTTTTGTATATGTATTGGACCTTGAGCGATACGCTCTCATCCTTAGTAGATAGGAGGCAATTAATCTAGTTAATGCAGGTAGCTAGGAATTTAATTCTAGATTAGACAGTTTTAGAATGCAGGAGGGAAAAACAGATATAGACACCCTCATTGTATCTTTGTATTATCATTCATTCATTCAGGAAGAAGAGAAGGCAAAGAATTGTATGAAGAATACCCGTGTACAAACATTTGAATTAATAGAAGAAAGTTTGATTCAAGTCCATGGATTGCGTTTTTCTTTGCGTATTAGAATAGTTATGCTCTTGAATCTTTGTTTATTGTCATATTCTTATCTTTATATGCGGCGTATGTGATTTCATGGTTGAATTGAAGTCTGTAAGAATAAGGAATTAGTTTCAATTGGTTCTTTGTCTTGAACCAGACAATTTCTGCAAGGAGTGCAGTCGAATCATTCGCAATGAGTGCGTTGACATAAGGGTTCAAGAAGAGAGAGATTTTGTTCTAAGTTCCCAGAGGTATAGTTGAGCTGAGAAGCTGTGCAAAGCGTGTGCAGGCTAGACGAAGTCTCAAAGTTGCGATTCTGAGTAAAAAGAAATTAAGACTGCTGCTGCAGGTGTGCGCAGAGTCAAGCTTCAACACTTAGTCGATTGTTGAAGGATTTTCCGCAAGGAGTGCGTGCAAAGAAGTCTCTCCAAATACTTAAAGATATTGGAGAAAAGCCCAGGAAGGATAGGCCTTCAAAATTATAGAAGGTTTTCCCCAAGAGGATCGTGCGTTGAAGCGTTCGAGCAAGTGCTGAAAGTTCGCACGCAGGTGAGAAAGTCTTCATGGGAAGAAGTACTTTGCTCATTTCGTAGATTTGCATAAGGAAGAAACAGACGGACGAGATTCTCCAAGGAGATATTGCGAGTTTCCATGGGCCGTAGGATCTTGCGGAAGGTGCAAGGAGATTATAGCGCAAGCGCGGAAGAGTTTAAAAACTCAGGAGGAACGTAGCCATCGATCAAGGCCACAGGAGTCGTTAGATCTACCTGAGATATCTTGTATCAGGGACTCGGGAGTTAAAGCCCCAAAATTTGTGGAGTAAGAGTCGCGAGGCACGAGGACGCGAAGCGACGAGGAGGCGAGAAGATCGTGGTCGTTCATCTGAGGAGGATAGGTGGCGAGAGATCAAAAGATCTCACGAACTCGGGAGTTCGTAGGGTGAAAGCCCAAGTGTTGGGCATCCAAAGTCGCGAGGTTGCGAGATGCAAGGTCCCGACAACTATGTAAGCCGTGTGGGCCCTAGCGGCGCGACGAGTGGAGGACAGGTGGAAAACTATCGGAGGTTCGGCATCTCGGACCTCGGAAGCGACGGGGAGGTTATTTAACCCCATGAGTAGCGAGGTAGCGGAAGTGAAATCTCGGCATCTCGGGACTCGGGAGCCGGAGAGTCGAGAAATAGATCTCGTGAGTAGCGAGGATGCGAGAGGAGAGGTCGCGAGTATCGATTCCTCGGCCCTCAGGGATTCAAATAAAATAAAATTGTCCCCAAGAGAAGTGAAGTTGCGAGGAGACAAGATCGTGAGCATCGACGTCTCGGCGCCTTGGGTGTCGGGAGTTGGAAGGTTGAATGTTCGGCATCGCGAGGAGAGAAGTCGCGATACCGCCGAAGTCCCGATAGCGGAGTAAGGAAAGTCAGCGATTGACTAACATCTCGGGTCTCGGGGATCTGAGAGTCCAGAATTCGACTTTGAACTTGCGAAGCCGTGAGTTCCGATTTCCCGAGAAATAGAAGGAGGGAAGTCATGCGAAGAAGTTTGTGGGTAGATAACCCCCAAGAAGGAGATAGAAGAATATTTTAGTTCTTCGGGCCGAGAAGAAGAAGAGGGTCCTGTGTGTGTGGTGTACCCGAGGGTACGCTAGCGATCATTCTTTCAATGTTTTTTGAGCACAAAAATACAATTTTAAAGAAATCAAAGTAATATTTTTCCTTCATAAGTTCCAAATAGACCAATTGATTTCACTGAACGTTCATCATCATCATCATCATCATCATCATATATATATATATATATATATATATATATTAGATCTCAATTTCAAAATATTTGTCACAATACCGACCTTCCTAACCTTCTAAGTCATAAAACATTTAGTGATATTGAAATGCTTCTCTAAATGATTTTCAAACATCTAAACAACATTTTTAAAGAAATCCAAGTAATATCTTACTTTTCTTAAGGTGAGATAGACCAATTTTGGTATCATTGGATCATCATCATCATAAACATCGTCTAAAAAAACTTGTTATTGAAATATTTTATTTTATCCATATTAAAATAATTTTTTTGTTATTAATATTTTTCAAGTTGAGTAAAAGATACTTTATATATCTCTTTTATTAAAATATTCTATTTAAAATAGATATCTACATACTTTTTTTTTATTAATAGTTTCCAATAAAATCAATACAAATTTTACTTATAATGAAAATTAAAATATTTTATTTATACCAACATTAAAACTTTTTTTATTAATATTTTTCAATAAAATTGATACAAATTTTACTTATAAT